>JAECUM010004363.1:0-48175 GCA_016617855.1 Megalonaias nervosa | reverse complement strand
GAGTTGATATAAAATGTTTAAGTAAGGAAATTCCCTTCCATGGTGCATTTTTATCCAATATCAACTCTCGGAATTTAATGAATCACAAGCAACTCCAAATTGAATATATACCCTTCTTGGTTTGAGGTATTATTCAAAACCGATGAATCACAATACCATGGTAACAGTCTGGACGCTAACTGCACATTCAGCTTTACCCGCCACCATGACAAAAGCACTGGGACAATCTTAAGGATACCGCAACATTAGACTGAATTTTTTGGCTCATCTTTACATAATGGTATCCTCAATTTTTATTAATATATTGCGTCGTTTTTTCGTAATTACAATATTTCGTGGTGTTTTTTTGGTCACATGACATTACATCCTCTTTAACATACTTAGTTTCGTTCAGTGTGTGAGTATCACAACATAAAGTAACATGTATGACTGCGCGGTTATCAAGCGCCACATGATGTCGAGCCAAATATTTTTAAATACTCAGTTGTGTTATGTATGCCTATACTGTGTATTTAATTTTCGTCCATAACTGTATATTGTAAGGATCATTTATAAAATAGATATTATATAGCTAACTTTTGTCCATGAGTAGATTCTATTTTAAGATAATGAGCTATACATAAGCTATTGTTTGGGTTCAGGTTCAATATAATGAATCAGTTTACAGTTTGGAGTACTTTTCCACTGAATGGTTAAGTCAGGTGGGTTGTGTTGCAACATGAGTCACGAGAGAGGTATTACGACACTGAGTCGCAGTAAGGTCAGCGGGATGTATATAAAGAGGAACAAGAGAACAATTCATCCTCCTAATTTCTTTTTATTACTGTTCTTATTTTGTCAGTCTGCAGAAGTATTTAATGTTGTGTTTAGACTTAATCTGAGAGGAGTAATTTATTTAAATTATTCACTGGAATTACAAAGCGCGCATATTACTGTTTTGATTAAACACAATTCTGGGATTATTATGAATTCATTTAAAGGAGTTCTGGAAAATGCAACAGCAGAATGACGATCGCGTAATCCCAGAAACGGTGCAAGCGGCGGATGTTGTCGATATATCTTCTTTGTATGACCCTATTACAGTTGAAGAACGGTCGTTAACAATCTAAATAATAATAACAAAGTAGGTTAAATTGATAATATATTCAATGAAATGTTAATTGGTGAAATGTTCAATATATATGTAAAATCTCAAACACACTGACTTTGTAAATATGATTGTGACACAATACTTGTCGCGGATAATCCTGCTGACATGCAATATACTCTTGTTTTGTATAGTAGATAATGAAGTAACTGTAAACTTACAATCACTAGAGAGAAAGCAAAAATTATCGTATTTGGTTATAAAAAAAAAAAACGAAACATGCATACAAATTTAAGATAAGCAATGCCGATATTGATGTTGTACATGAGTGTACGTACTTACGACTTATATTGCACAAGAATGGTAAATTTAGTATCCATAGCTAATAAAGGTATGCATTTACTTAAAAAGCGTATACACAATTTAGATTTCCCTATTGATTGTCAACTGAAACTGTCCGATCAAACCATTGTACCGACTTTAACATAAACATGTGAAACTTGGGGATTCATGAAATTTGATATAGTCCAACATACTCATATTTCTTTCCTCCGAAGTATATTGACTGTCAAAAATGTATCCCTCTGTATGTGGTATACGGTGAACTTGGTCGTTTGGTATGTGGTATACGGTGAACTTGGTCGTTTGTCTTATTTATCAACATTAAAAGTCGCACGATAAACTACTGGGCTAGATTGGTTAGAGGTTATGAAGAATCGTGTGTATTCTCCTTTATGCAAACACTTTAGGGATAATTCATATGACAATAAATGGTTACTTGAAGTAAAATCTATATTAGATGATGTTGCGTTAAGCTAAGTATGGAGTAATCAAAGTTTTGTGTTGGATAAATGGTTAACAAATTCAGGACATCAATACGTCATCTAAAGTTCTTAAGTACAGGTTATTTACAACTAGTGTAGATTTATAAAAGATGTTTCTCATTGCTCAAAATATATCGAAAAACTGAAATAAGTTTAGTGCTGCAAATTAACGGTTTCCATGTTGAAACAGGTCGTTGGGCTAATGTTCCATATAACCAAAGATATTGCACACTCTGTCAGTTCCAAGAAATAGGGGATGAATAGCATTTCTGATATATTCTAATTTCCATAACGATAGACAAAACTTTATAACTCATTATTACACTTGCAGGACTGATCCTATAAATATAACCAATTAAAAAATACATGTAACTTACTACTCTTAAAGAAATATTTGTCAGCTTTTAGAATGGTTTTTCAGAATTTTGTAATCCCAGTTATGCATTATGCAATAGCATCACACGCTATATTCGTGTTCTTTTTCTTATAAACCTTATATTAATACGACTAGCTTACCTGTGAGTAGGCATGGCAGAACTAACCTGCTATTACACAAATTTATTATGTTGTGCTCTATTTCTAAAGCCAACCAATTAATTTCTCTTATTTTTATGGGTGACTGACCACTTTACCTATTATGTCCTGAGTTTTAGTCTTTAGTGGTCAGTAATATAGGTAAAACAGTTACATGTATAAATGTGGTTTCCAATGGGGTATATTCAGGATTCAATTAAAATATAACGCCTGATGGTTTATCCATATTTAATTTGTAAAATATAATGCCTATTACAAATATTTTGTAAAATAAAATTCCAGTTACAACATTGTGATACATAAGGACTGTTGGCACTTCAGCACATTCAAGACCTGGAATTCATTCGGAACACTATATTCTTTCGGACTTGTGAAAAAACTTTTAGTATTTTGGATTTAATCCATAATACTGTAAGATCATATTTATTTTCTATCGCTATTTTCCCAAATTTTAATGACAATATCAATCATAATGCAAAACAAAATAATAAATATCAAAGTTAAATTTCAGAAAAGAAAACGATAACACAGTTGACATTCTTCGGATAAAGGTAAGCACGTAACATGTTTTTTTTTCACTGAGACATATCATGACAGGGCGATTAAAACATGTTGGTTCGTTTATGAGCGTAGAAGACTCCAACACTCCAACTGTTATTAATACGAGACGTTTATGATCTTTTCAGGAAGAAAGGCAAAAAGGTGTTAAAATTTCTCTTATGATTTCGAGGAAAGGAAAACGTTAAAATCGCCTACTTTAAAGTACAGGCTTTAAAATTTATGTGTTGTTTTTTTTTTACCCCTGAAGAAACCGCACTAACAAATGAAACAAACATGATTGATTCACATACTAATAGTTTATATGTATATTTTTGAGAAAAGAACAAGCTGGGTCTACTAATCGATAATGGTTGAAGAAACCTGCAGCTAAGATCAGCATCTGTTATTATGGAAAAAATATATTAACTGAGAGAAACATTTTGCTGACAAAATTTCAGGAATCGGGATATCAACAATTTTAGATTTTTTCCATTGATCAATATTGACTATATAGTTAACGACGCATCCGCGCATGGCAGGCTATATAGTACTGATAAAAATCTAGATAACAAAATAACAAACTGAAACACTTTTCTTAACTCCACAGAAAGACAAATATCTCCATCCAAAGTGAGTATCCATTTTGACACAGGCATACAATACAAAGAAACAGGCAAAGTACAATACCTAAAATACAAGTTCATACTCTTGTACAAATCCATCTCATGTCGATGGAAGGACTCCCAACCTTGGATTAATTTGTCCATATTTTGATAGTTTCAACGTAGAATTTTATACAAGCCAAGGAAAGTACAACTGTGTATAATTTAGTTTGGCTGACATCCACAATGCGTATAATTTTTCACCTGCCTTCGAGATCTGCTTGAGTGGGCTTTACTAACAACATAAAATATGCGGAAATGTAAGAGGGCGCAGATGCGTTTGTCTTCAGATATAACTGAAGGTCTAAAAAGCCAATGAGTTTCCTCCCCTGCTGCATTCATTCAAAATGTGGACGTCGTACACATGACGCGTCAAGAAGTTGAACCATTTTTCACATGGGCTGCCTGAGGAAATTGATGACGATAAGATAACACGACAATGTCACAGACACTGCTTTTCTCATACGGGCAGGTAGTCCATGCATTCACACTTTGTTGGTGAAATCACAAATGAGATGGGCAGGCAATATCATCGGGATTTCAGACGAGCGAATATCAACGAACATTTTCGACAGTGAGCTAATGGAGGCAAAACAATCTCAAGGAGGTCAGTAGAAACGCTTCACAGGCTCCATCATGCCATCATTGAGACACTTCAACACTAAACACGAGTCCTCGGAAGCTCTCACACAGGTCATTACACCGGGCGCAGTCTCATTTATACCGGAGCTACGACTATCGGCGGAGGAGAATTGCAGAGGCAGTGCTGATGCGTGAGCATCGTAAATCTCAGAACTACACCATGTCCTATGTTGATCAAGCAATCCTATTCGGCATCTCCTGACAGTCCTGAGCATAAATTGGCCAGATCAACCCCTTACGTGCACACAGAAACCAAACAAGTTTGTGATGTCATGATCAACTAGACTGAAGACTCTGCAGGTAGCGGTGTGAATAGCGAATGCCTTTCATCTATTTTATTTCCTAACTGAAACTTTATTTCAACTAACAATAGTAACGACATAGGTGACGCAATGTCCTGCAAGAACCTTTCCGCTGACAATGACTGTTACCTTGAGATCATAGGAAATGGGGAAATCTTGGACTATTATGCGATGTTCATGCAGTCGTTTGATTAACTTATTATGAGACCTTTTGCATGCAATAATATCAGTGTCATATTTTCGGACTTCGTTTTGTATATTGACAATTATGATTTTAGACAAATGAAGTTGGCATGCAGTCACTGGCAACCAATGATTCAACGTGACATATTTTATTTTGTTTTAAATTCTCACCATTTTGCAATAAATTTCATATATGGTATATGTTAGAATAAATAACAGAGTTACATGGTCTCTGGGTTAAAATTGAAATTAAAAGTTATATATTATTTGGGTCGCTCATTGATGCTCGGTTCTCGAGTTCGGTAATAAATGAGTTATTAAATAAAATAGAATATTGAATAAAGGCTTATTTTGGCTCAATCGATCTTCGTATATTATTATGTTATTTACCAATCGGTTATCAGTCGGTCCTAGATTGCAGTTAAAATATGTAATGGTAATCGTAATACCTCTGTAATGGTGATTTATTGTTTAATTTGAGTCTTTAGAGAGATGGATAGGTAGGCAATAACTGTTGCAGTATGAATAACTATCCTGTGTCTTCGAAAATCTCCGTGATGTCCGTTAAGTATTGTGCAGTCGATGAACTATAATTCTGCGTTATTGTTATCCCCTGAGCCAACCTAGATATGCAATTATCTTGTAGGAAAGAGATTCTCTGCAAGAGTGACTGATAAAATATGACGTCTATTTTAAACCTCACCTTTTTAGTGTGAATTAGTAACGATATACTTAGCGACTCCAACATACAACAGACAGTGGCTTAAAGAAACAATCTTGTGTGTACACACCTTCCAAAAAGTGACATATACTTTTACAATTGAATTTTTTGGATACAGAAATCAAGGCAAGTGCGTAATTGCTCCATAATTATGCACAGTGCTTCTACTTGTATAAGTCGCTTTACAGCAAACTCATATAATGACGATGCCTATCACTTTAGTCGGATAACTCTGAAGGTATCAGACTGGTTATTAAAAATCTGATGATGGACAAAATATATTATTTCGTTCCATCAGACTCGTTACATGGGTTTCAAGCTATACATTTTCGATGAAATACATAGAAAATAGTTTACAATGACAAGAACGAAGATGTCTTTCTTGTGTAAGTTGCATTTCATGTGTGGCAAGTGTCGTATATATTCGAGTGACTATTGCGTACGACTAAAAGCGGCTTCAAGTATTTGAAGGTATACGACGGAAGTCTTCCACATCCCCCAAATGTTCATTACTGAGCTTTTAACTTGCGTGCAGGATGCGATTTTATTACTCTTTAGCGCGAAACTTGTTACATTTATATGGAATTGTCTGATATGGTTTTGCATATGTCAGTGGATGATACGTTCCAGATATCAATGGGTGATACGTTCCAGACTGATAGATTCCTCTCAGCATGACCATTGACATAATAAAAAGGTATAAAAGTAGTTTTTGTTATGTATAAAGATGATGTATAACTTGAGATAACTTCCTCATCAAGCTCGAGTGAAAATCGCATCTGATTTTCTCCACTAAAGTCACTATTCAAATTTGTGAGCACCACAATGAACAAAAGCATAATCGCCATGTTTTAGTCCAGTTATTGTTCCTAAGAAACTTGGTAATGATTACTCTTGCACCGCATATTTCTGAGAGCATGTAACTATGTGTGTTATTTCGCATATAAGGAAGACTTTAAACATTGCCTATCACTGACTTGGTATGTGTATGACCTTGCATATCATTGAAACGTCGTATGTATGACGTTGCATATCATTTATATGATATTCCTATGTGTATTAAGTTGCCTGTCACTAACGTGGCGTGTGTAAAACGTAGCCTATCGTTGATAAAGCATGTATATAACTTTGCCTATCATTGACATGTCATATGTATAACGCTACCTATCACTGACACAGCGTCTGTATAACGTAGCCTATCATTGACAAGGTAAGTGTATAACATTGCTTATCATTGACATGTCATATGTATGACGTTGCCTATCATTTATATGGTATGTGTATAAAGTTCTATATCACTGACGTGGTGTGTGTAAAACGTAGCCTATCATTGACATGGTATATGTATAAAGTTGTCTATCATTGACATGTTATATGTATGACGTTACCTATCACTGACATAGCGTGTGTATAACGTAGCCTATCATTGGCAAGGTATGTGTATAACGTTGCCTATCATTGACATGACATGTGTATGTAAGGGAATTTTGAGTAAAAATATATAGAATTTAATCTTTTTTATGTAATACTTTATCCGACATGTTATCCTTTAACTGAGAAAACTAAATCTGGTCCTAGACTTTTAACCTATTTCACTCCATGTGAGTTGAACAATTTGGGGACTGACAATATCGTAACAATCCGAATGCTACAATCTAACACGAAATGAGGACTTTAGTTAAAAGGAATACATAAGTTGGTTTATGGTGGATTAAATTACCTTGCATAAATTATGAAGCCAGAGCCCGTATAAAAAGCTAATAATTGTTTTCTTCATGTCTTCACGAAACAAATAGCCAAAGACAGAAAACTTGGCGTTACAAAAACCTAAGAACGAAATATAGTAACTCAAGCTACATCATATCATCCCATTTATATTTATTCAGATGAAGTATTCATATTAGCTCTAAGAACGTCTGACACAATGGTCCTTATGGAGTAAGAATTGCCGCCAGTCGTACACTTCAAATCGATGTTGTGTCTAGAAAGTGTACGCATCCCGCTAGCGTTCAGTTTGGCCGTACAATCGATTGCGAATGCGAGTCATCCTTTCTCATTGCAGTAGGAAATGATACATATCTGTTTACACAGTAACATATACTTACGTGATAAAGTATAATGTTCAGCACAAATTACGTAACTACCGTGACACTTTCAATATGTTCTATTCTACTTTACATTTACAGTTTGTAATTCGATAATCATCTGCGATGCACAGAGAAATCTCTTACGATAACCATTTTCAATGTACAGAGAAAATCTCTTACGATTAATTGAGTTATATTTATGATAACACATCCTCTGTGTGTGCATTTGTTTGTGTGTGTGTGTGTGTGTGTGTGTGTGTGTGTGAAAGAGAGAGAGAGAGAGAGAGAGAGAGAGAGAGAGAGAGAGAGAGAGAGAGAGAATATAAGGGAACAGAAGGGGAAAGAAGCATGGAAATATTAGACAATCAAACCTAGATATTCAAAAACAACACAAATTAAAAACTGCTAAATAAATTTTTCGCTGAAATGGATATAACACCTCATTCATCACGACCACTTTTATACGCATGCATAGTTTTAGATCACATGAGTGTTGTTACGTGCAGGCTCGTACAAAAGTAACAAAAGAAAAGAGTGAAGTCATCAAGCTTTGTAAATTTAACAAAATAATTTAATTTCCCTAGAAAACAAGATAAAAATATGAAATAGGAATTACAGTTTGTGAAAATAATCCAAAAATTAATCATAGAATTGAAAAAATTACGTCCTATCGTTAAACAGTTCTAATTGAATCCAGGTTCGAATCTCTATGAAGTTCCAATATGGAAGGCGATGACGTCAGATGAGGTCGTTGTACTGATGGCAACAGTTCCTCGTTGAATCACAATTCATAATGTTCTGTTTAAAATTCCAGAATAAATTTCCACTGAATGTCTCTGTCCCAGAACTTTATAAAGAAGAGCACTTGTGTAGTTTTCTAGAAAATTTGAATTTTTAAATCCCAAAAAACATATGAACTTCAGAACAAACTAGCATCAACAATAAAGAAAACACCTTCAGCCCTTAAAGGTGTATGATACAACTGACCAAACTTCACTGAGATGTGGTATTAAACCCAACTAAAACGTCATTTCAAATCCAAGAGATTCAAATCCAATGAAAATTATCATTACAATAAAATATGATGAAACAAAAATAAAATAAAAAAGAATTTAAAACTAACACACAAGCAATTTAATTACATATACGTAACAGTGTACCAATGTAACAATATGTAAAGTATCCTCCATAACATATTTTGTTTTATGTTGCTACTTATGATATCATAAATTAAAAGCATTTTCTTCATATCCCAATCGAATGGGGAAAATCAGGCCAGTAAATAATACCTTATTATAAGAATGAGAGAGAGAGAGAGAGAGAGAGAGAGAGAGAGAGAGAGAGAGAGAGAGAGAGAGAGAGATGAACAATAATAGGTAATCTCAATGACAGAAGAAAATGAACCGTAATAGGCAAATCTCAATGGCAGAGAGGAAAATGAACCATAATAGGCAAATATCAATGACAGAGAAGAAAATGAACCATAATATGCAAATATCTATATCAGAGAGGAAAATGAATCATAAGAGGCAAATACGAATGGCAGAGAAGAAAATGAACCATAATAGACAAATGTCAATGACAGAGAAGAAAATGAACCATAATAGGCAAATCTCAATGACAGAAAGGAAAATGAACCATAATGGGCAAATCTTTGTGGCAGAAAGATTTGAATGTGGATTAGAGGTAGTTGGTGGGTTAATCTATTAAAATATTTGTACTAATTGCAGACTGGTGTCTACTCACACAAAAAAAGTGATTCACCACGGCTGTGCTTAGAGAAGGCGACGAACCAGAAACTATCAGGGTTAAACCTAAACTGCTCTGATATCACAGCTGTTGCAAAACAAATAACAAGTCTAGATATCACAGTTGCTGGATTCTTTCACATCATTAGGATCATTAATTCGGCTGGATACATGAAACAATGAAATTTAGCTAGTCTCTGTTCTATTTGCTCTTTATCGGAAATAGCCATTATCTGATCAAATCAAATTAATGGGTAGTTTTCGGTCACTACTTCTCGTACTCTTTAGTCACTTTCCTCAAGATTGGTAGAGTGCGTGGAATCAAGGTACGATAAGGCTCGTTATCTGGTGTAATGAATTTTATTTGCCATCTGTCCACTAGTGATTAAACCAGAGTGCAGAAAGATACAGAAATTATTGATTTAGCGATATTTGCCATCCGTCTGTTCAGGTTTGCTTTCATTTTTTGGTACTTTTGTTTTTCCTGTATAAATTGATGATCCTTTTGGAACCGTGTGCGATTGTCGCTACTAATAATTTCTTCCCATTAGATGCATGAGATTGAAAATAGATCTTTAAATTAATAAAGTATTTACTTGTCTAAAACCAGTAACACGAACGAAGAGAAATGATAAGAGACGGCAAAAGCCGGTAAATGAAGAAAACTAAAAGATATTTCTGACCAAATATACAATATTATTGTAATTAATTTTGTTGCAAAACATATCTAATGAATACTTGAATATATCGCAGGCGTAGTTTATCTTTGTACTTATTTTGGAATATTCTCTTTGGTTTATCGGGGTCACCTTTATGTTTTTTGGTTAACCTTGCTTTATTCAGGCCAATAGACACAGCAAAAATTTACCTTTCATTAAAAAGACGTCTATGTCATGTCAGCAATATTCCCCATACTTCTTGGTATCTGCTAAGAAAGCACACATGGCCTCAACAGAGGCTCTATTCTGCAAAGTTAGCACCAATGAATGTCAGTCTTATTACTAGGTCCTAAGGGGCTTGTCTAAAGCTTTCATTGCATTATAAGAAAGATGTACTTTAGAAAGAGTAATTAAAGCTGACGAAATTAATCATGGGAATTGGGATAAGCTTGCAGTTCTTACTGTATTATAATTTGCCTGCATTTATGATCGGAATGGGGACAAGCTTGAAGTTCTCGCTTTGATTATTATAAACTGTATATATAACCCATCATGTGTTAAGAATTGTTTTACCGAACAGTTTCAAAAGATCTGACTATAACGTCTTCAATGAATCTTTCTGGAAGACAAGATCCAGTACTCTTAAAATACAGCATGGGCATCAGTATTTAAAGGTAAACCTTTTAGTTGTCGCACAGGTCGAATGGACAGCATTTTTACAGCCTAAGGAAGATAAACATCATTCCAGTATTTTTATTTTGCTGGTATAAGCTGTCATTCTTATTGTTTATCAACAGGCCTCTTACTCCGATTTTCAGTAGTGTCCTCATTTTATACTGACATAAAATAACACCCCACTGCTAATGTGTTGCTATTGGCATAACATTACATGCCATGGCTAATGTGTTGCTATTGGCATAAAATGACATACCTAAAACTAATGTGTAGATATTGAGATAAAATGACTTCCCCACGAAAACCAAGAAGTTTAGTAAAATTCAAGAAATAATTTAGTTCTCTAGAATACAATATGAGAATTTTAAAAGAACTTACAGTATTGCGAATTAAGTCTCATATAGTCCTAAAATTTCTCTCAGAAGTCAAAAGTATAGAGTATACCGAATGAATACAAGTGGTGTTCTGAATGAACTCCAATCTTGAAAGTGCTGATGTACTAATAGCCTGGAAGAGTATTTATGTGCTAACAGTCTTGGTGTATCACAATTATATAATCCACAGAGTCTCTAAATGAATTCACAATAATCCTAAAACAGTTTTTTAGTCCGAAAGTTTTATTGAGCACTTTGTAATTCCAGTGAATAATTTAAATACATAAACCCTCTCAAATTAAAACTAAAATGCTGATTCCACTTTGGATGTTCAGATAGGAATAAAGAATTTACCTTTACGTGTCCCTTATATAAAAACAATACACAATATGAGGACCAGGATGAGGGTCCCCTTAATGTAAATTTCGATGAACTTGTAAACAAAATTCTTTTCGAGAAACTTCTAAGGTCAGAATCTAGGCTGTATCAAGAACTCAAACCTAAGTAAATATGATTACCTACAAGTGATAATTATCCTAATATATAATCTACAATCACAGGCAAATATTAGCTAAGATGTTGTTTACCAAAAAAAGACATTAATCAGGTAGCCCAAACTTCTACCCTCAGTTATGAACAAAGGTCAGTTACAATACAAATTAAATATCCATAACAGTAGATAGTTGCATAAAATTACATCCCCACGCCTAATGTCTAGATATTGATATAAAATTACACCCCTAAGACCAATATGTATCTTTACATAACAGGTGAATTCATAAAAATATTTAGCAGGATAGATTTAATTTCAAAAGCAAACATACACAGGTGATCGTTGTATGCCAAGTATTTACTTCCTGCTTTATTTATTCATTTTTCTGAAAGCACTATCATTATATTGTGTACTTATTTTAGCAGCTGATGAAATAAAACCAAACATAATCATTTGAAAGAGTGCTTACTCTGGCAGCAGATGAAATAAAATCAAACATAAGGCATGAATGCAGCGATGAGTTATGGATTTTTTGCCTTGGCAGTTCTTAAAGTAAAGAGGGCTCTCCTATTTTCCAATATAGATATCGATATTTTTTCGCCGTCTATACTGCAAGTTGGATTTCAGTTCACACAAAACAAGGACCACTTGTGCGAGTTTCTTTGCAATTTATAGCGTTCTTAGTGTTATCCTAATTTACGGTTAAATGGATTGAAATATTTACTTTAGATTTAAATGAATTTAAAATATCATATAAAATGTATTCGTTGCTGTATGACATTACCTTTTGTTAAATATCTTTTGTAAATGGCCGACACTCCTACATTATTTTTCCATCTGACTGTATTATATATCACTAAAATTACCCTAAATAGCACTGACGACATTTTCCTAGATTTTGCATACAGCATTTCAAACACACGTGTTTCTTCTAAAACTTCCAATTTTAAGGACTCTCGCTTTCGACGCATCTTTCTTCATTGGCGGCAGTAGCAACGCCATTTTGCATGCTCTAATCAGGTTCTGCACGCTATAGTAATGTTGTGCGTGCTATAGTTAGCTTGTCCATGCTATATTTACGCTATGCACGCTATATTTAGGTTCTGTTTTCGAATTGCTATTTAAGGTAAAAAAATGTGACGTTTGCTAACAACCCAAAGCATCCCATTCACTGTTGGAACTAGAAAATCTTTATGATCACTGTATTTGTGTCAAACGTAAGTCAGTACTTAAATCACATTCTTCCGATCTATAAACTGTTTTACTGACATCCACTTGGTATTGCTTCTGGTAATATATCCTCCTGGTCTTGAAAGAGTTATACATTTTTAAAATTAAATTTGTCTTATATTTATCATTCACATTTGCCCCTTTTATGTGTGCATATGTTGATTTGAATATATCAGTTTATTTATTTGTAATATTTAAAATAAGTTATATGGATCTGATGCAAAGACCTTCAAGTTTTCAGTGCGATAATGTGCTAGCAATAATAGCTTCAAACTGAACTGTGGACCTTTATACTGCACGGGTGTTTAACAAGAGAACACGGATCATAAAGCTTTATATGCCAAGTTAAACCTATCAAATTCATTATGATATTACGTTGTATCTGTGTCGCTTGCATTAACAGGAACTTTCAAGATAATGAGCTAAGTGTTGTTTCCGTGGTAACTATGAGAACAAACATTAGGTGTATGCTTTCAGAAGACTTCAGCTTCTAATATAATTGCATTTTTCTTTCATATTTGAATGTATTATTGTTATGAAATGTTTTCAGTCGAGATTCAATGACCATAATTAAATATCAAACCACATAATTAATAATCTCACAGAGAATCTTTATTTAATTTGAAGTCATTAAAAGCTTCTAGAACTGCAACAGTTTTCCAAGGTCACAGGACCTGAAGGCACTGCACTAAAATAAAAAATCCAGTCATTACATTTGACAATAGAGCGAACAGATGTTCTCGATGAGATTATAATCTGATTACGTATCATGTAATTATATAATTTCGAAAGCAGCCAATGAACTCTGTTTACAGAACAAGATACCGATGAAGATTACAATTTATTCTTGTCATTGCTTGTCCTCTCCTTAAAGAGATTTTGAGGCTTACTTGTAATAAAAACCCAAACATTTTTTGTTTAAACATTTAAAACAAACAAATAATGCAATTCATGTTTGAAAGTATCATCACAATCCCATTAGTTGAAAAATAATAGTTAAAATGATTAATCTATTAATTCTTTGTTTGTTTGCTGGCAAACTACTAACTTAAAGCATTTTTAAAAAAAAATAAAACCAGCTATTCCTAGGCTTATTGATTCTCCTTATTTGCGTGCTAAGTTGTAAAGCTTTCATTGTGTGTTTCTGACACTTTTTCTGATATTTTTGTGTTGTCTTTCCCTTGATTTTGTTTTTTTTATCAAAGGGTACATATATGAAATCCTTGTTGCTGAACACAGATTGGATCAAAGACCATGCTAGTCCATTCCTCCTAAATATTCATACAAATGTTTTTCAAACGATTAAAATAACGTGATAAATTGAAGATCGCGCTGCGGAACACCTCTCAATATTTCTTGGGGCTTTATGAATAAAAGATTCTCGTTAATGTTTGATTTCAAAGTAAAATCAATGGTTGCAGTAACTGTTTTGTAGATGAGAGAATAGCATATTATGGAGAAAACAAAGCAGATGAAAGTTTATTCTACCGGAAACATGCAAGCTTTGACTCTTGAAACGATCTGAGAATTTACGAGTAATGCTTGACTGAAAACTGTCTGAACATAAATGTAAGAAATGATATTACGGCAGAACCATGCGGATGAAATTTTAGATTAGCTGTAAATATTAATAACAAATGTGGACAAAAGACGGTCAAAAGACAGGGATGTAACATTTACAGCCAAGTCATTTTCTTTTTTTGTGAATTAATCTTTTCCCTAGCTCATTGTGTAACGTTTTCATATAATATCACACATGGTTTAACATACTAAAGCTAAAGAATAGGGTGTTATGCAGGAAGTAGTGTGATAATATGGAGAGAAGTTCTAAGGCAAACAATTAAATTGTTATGTTATTGCAGCGCTAGAATATAGAAATACACTAAATGAAACAAGGTGAGTGCTTCCTTGCGGTAAGGCATACGAATTTAAAGCTAATTCAAACGTAAACAAGGAGCATTCAGGTATATAATATACTAAAATGTTCCTGTCAAATAGAAATGGTTGAGAGGAAATAACCTGAAGGTTCTAAGAAACTACATACCGCTTTTAAACTATTATTATTTTCACTTTTAATTCCGTTTTACACATGTACTAACTATTTTCATATAAAGATATTTAAAAATAAAACGCACTGTATTCGAGGCCTAGAAGTGACGTTATACTTGTAACGTATTGCATCCGTGGCCTAGCTGTCACGTTGTACCTGTAACGAATTGTATCCGCGTTATACATGTTACCAAATTACGAAAGAGAGTTTTAAAATAGAGTTCATTTCTGGTGTAACAGTATGCCTGTAAAATGTCACGAAATGACAGAATAAACAGATGGAAAGATTTTGATTTCCCGGAGCAATGTCCTTGTACTTCTGTGCACCATAAAGATGGAAACTATTTTGAATCCATGGATCAATAACCTTCCACTTCAGTGCACCATGAAAATGGAAAACCATTTTGATTCATTTCTTAAGTAGAAAGGTTTATTCCTAACTTATTCAGAAAAAGGAAAAACGTAACAATCCCACTTCTTCCGGTAAACATAAGAAACGAAAGTGTCGCTGTAACTGAAATATGGATTTCATTTTTGTATCATGTATATCGTGTCTTTCAGAGTCAGGTAATTTTTTTTCGAAACCCAGCCATAGGTTCTTCTACATATACATGCATACATTCATGCCTCCATGCATGCTTTTATTCATACCTCCATTCAAGCATTTATTCAAGCAAATAATTCGAATTACTCTCGTACCAATATATGTATCATACAAATAATACAAATTATAATCTGCTTATTTGTTTCTCCTTTAATTTACAATGTCAGAATCGTGCAGTATCTTTCCCCATCTTAAGTGTGTATCAGTTTGAAAAGCTAGTATCCTTTTCCATAAAATTCCATTTCGGAAATACATGCTCCTTGCAGTGATTTGCCCACATTTGGTAGGATTCTTCCACTGCCATAAGGCTGAACAGTATTTGATTAGTTGGAGAAAACCGCACGCTTTGACAACTGCACAACACTTTAAATATCATTATTTTAAGAGACTCTTTTTCTGACGCATACGAGGAAACAGTCGGTACTTTTTTTTAACTGCAGAGATTGTACTTAGGTTTACAATGTTTGAAAGGGAGCAACCGACAGACGTCACATATACCAATAACATGACAATGATACGTGTCTGAGCCGTCATAAACTTCCTTTTGTTTTGTCTTTTCCTGTTTTAGATTGGATTTCAATCTGTGAGTAGAGAAGAAGGTAGGATCCAGTTAAAGTGCTGGTATACTAACGTGCAGGAACGATTGATTATCTTTTTAGAAACCTAGGGATCTTAACAGCGATATATTCTGAAAGAGCATAAGCTAAGAGGAACGTGCTCGGACATACTTAAATAGAGTGATAAAATATAAAAGAAAATGTCCGAATAACAGCGAAGAACTCAGTCACATACTTTAGTATGTTAGACAAAACAGAAATCACGTAACAAATGACATCTTTATGAATTTATTTGTACAAGTTCGTGGAAGGAAAGTTGTCTAGTGAGATCATGCTTGACGAAAGAAATTTGGAATGTTTTGACCACACATAAAGCACCACAGTCGAGTCACAGTAATGTTCGATGCCGATGTGTTATGTACACATGGCAACATTAGATAAACAAAGCATATGTATTTATGGCAGCTACTGTAGCATTTTAGATGTGTTCCAATCATTTACGAAAAGTCTCAGCTTGTACTGGTTGAGTTTGTGCGTCTTTGTGTGTTTATATGTTACCTACAGATAAAAGAGTAATTTTAACAAAAATAAGTTGCTATAATGCCAGATCAATGTACTTTGTATATTTTGTAAATGCTTATGGTTTAAGACAAAATCTCTTAATACATAAAGTTTCTGAATTTATTCACCCTTATGATATTGTTTCAATTGTTGGAACTTAGCTTATGGTCATAGATAAAATCAGTGTCAATGGTTGTAAGATGATTGCAAACAGCAGACGTAGATGTCCCCAACGTTCCCCAACGTTCCAGGGGTATAGCACTTCTTATTAATGATTCTCTGTCTGAATGTGCTGATGTTGTAGAACTGGAATCAGAATATACCATTTTGGAACAAAATTAGAAATACCGAAATACTGTCAGTATTAGCTCAGTATATATATATATATATATATATATATATATATATATATATATATATATATATATATATATATATATATATATACCACCGGAAGGTTTTGGTAAGCCTCAGACTAAACATTGGCTGAAATAAAAATGAAATGTTGCATTAATTTTTAATAGTTCTAGTTATATTTTTGTCGTTGATGACATTAATGCCAGAACTGCCAATCTCTCAGATATTTGTGATACTATTTTAATACAAACAAGCTGAAATGTTCAGTCTCGATAACGATACAATGAATTCCATAGACTCAGCATCAAGGTAAATATGGTACATTCACTATACTTTAACATACAAAATTAGAAGTAATCAGAACGAATAGAAAAATTAAAAGTAATCCAAACGAATAGAAAAATTAGAAGTAATCCGAACGAATAGAAAAATCAGAAGTAATCCGAACGAATAGAAAAATTAGAAGTAATCCAAACGAATAGAAAACTTAGAAGTAATCCGAACGAATAGAAAGATTAGAAGTAATCGGAACGAATGGAAAAATTAAAAGTGATCAGAACGAATAGAAGTGGTGCCTTATTATAAATGTATGGGATTATTTTTTACAACGAAGTTGAAGTGGTTTATAGCTCAACAAATGTTAGCTATACAAGCTAAAAAATCTGTGACACGCATATTGTATTTTCAAAAGCAGTTCGGGCAATTTCATTCAGTGTGTCACTTGCCCCCTACGGAAGTATTACTAACCCCAGAGAAGGACGGACAATTAAAAGGTTAAATAGCCCATTGCCTCCAGTCAGCAAGGCCGACGGTCTAGGTGTATAAATATAAAAATAATGAGGTGAAAGGTATAACAATTTAATAAACTATATCACGGTATTAAACAATTACAGGACAATTTTTCAATGCAATAGCTTCCAATCCATACAAGACCTATTCAAATTTGCCAGTTATTTCATCACGCGAAATTAAAGGTGAGAGTGTTTCCATCCCGTGCCCCTTCTATGTTACACATCTGTAACTTCTGCCTTGTAATCCTTTGTCGGTACTCTAGTGTCCCGCAACTTTTCTATGACCTACTCTTTCCACTTCCAAACGTGCACTGATTCTTTAACAATGAATGTAATAGAATAATGTCTGGCTGCGTGAGAAACCCGCCCCAAACTTTGACTATCTTAGTTCTAATTGGATACCGGTGGTCTCTTTGAAAACTCTCTGGGGTAATAGCACTAATAGGTTATAATGTCGGGTTTCCGGTCTCTAAGCCTAAGCCGACCGGTGACATAAAAGACTGATGACAAAACAGAGTTTCTCACCGGCGGCAAGGTTATCTTTGAAGTAACCGTGAAGTTGACCGTAAGGCAATGGCTAGGGAACGGACAGGTAGTTTCTTTGATTCAGAATCGGTTTAAAGTCGTAATATTATATAACACGTATTGACATTACCCAATGTACTTTGAATCACGAATTCTATCAGAAGACATGTATAACATGAAGCAGGAATTGTTAGCAAATTTTCTTACACAACGTGACACAGTAATATGTTTAAAATATTTTACTCAGTGATTAAACCAATAGTATATTATGGAGCTGAAATATGCGGATTTGAATAATTGACAGATCTCAAGGAAGTACAGTTTCAATTTTGTAAGATATATCTCTCTGTTTCAAGTACTGCAAATAATTGGGTGCATATAGGGTAATGCGGTAGGCTCCCCACCTTTTCCTCATATATGGTAAGATGTATAAAATATTGGGTTAAAATTGCGCGATTATCGGATGGTAGATATCCAAGTCAATGCTATATTATGTTGAAAAAGTTAGACGAAGTTGGTAGATTCACATGGGCTACGAAGATTAAAGACACGCTCTATCAATATGGCCTTGGATATGTATGGATAACACAGAATGTTGGCGATAAAAAAGTATTTATTTCGGAGTTAACACAGATTTCTAAAAACAGGGATTTTCAAAGTTGGTCAGTGCATATTACTAATTCCTCAGAATGTTACTACTACAGTCAGTATAAATCCCTACTACAATGTGAGAACTACTTCTTATGCAATATACCTTTAAATTTTAGAAAACATTTAGTGCTACTAAAATGTTCCAGCCATAAACTAATGATTGAAACAGGAGGAAGGGGAAAAGTTATAGGTCATTCATATTTTGTAAACTGCAGGAGTGGTAATATTTTTATAATAGAGGATGAATTTCATTTTGTTTGCGTTTCCCAGAAAATAATATTATTAGAAGACAGTATCTAAAAAAATATATAGTATGTACAACCAAGCGTTGAAAAACTTGTCTTGCTTATGCCTAGCAGTGATGCAGTGACGCCGTATAATTTATCACACTACTTTTGCAAATCATTTGCTAGGAGAAAGTCTCTTTTATCACCATCCGATTAAAATCATGTGAAAACGTAACTATATTTGGAAATAGGTGTGGAAATACATCAAGAAAGTATACCTCACCTATATTAAAGAACATTCTGCGTTCCAGTTGTGTATGTAATAAATTCAATTTGGTAGTATGGTCTGGAGGTCTATATTATTGAAATAAAGTGATTTTGATTAAGATTAAAAACGCCTATATTTATGTTGTAGATGCATATCAATATTTAATCCTTATATTTCACAAGAATGCAAAATTCAGCAACGACCTGACAAATATAGTATCCATATAACGGTATCCAGTACTTAGAAAGCGTATGCATATTTTAGATTTGTCTACTGTCAGCTGAAACTGTTCGAGCAGACAATTGTAGCGATTTTAATATATGCCTAAGAAATTTGGGGATTTGTAAGATATAATATAGCTGAAAAAGTTCTTTCCTCAGAACTATTCTGAATGCAAAAATGTATCACTCCATATAATGAATATGGTGCATATTGTTTTCCCTAAATTATTAACATTACAAGTCGCATGATAATCTATTGGGCTATATTAGGGGTTATAAAGAAAAATGTCTTTTCATATGTATTCTCTCTTACAGAAACATGTTTGTGACACTTTAGGCTATGGCAACAAATGGATACCAGAAGTAAATTTGCTACACATGAAGTTTTGTGTTAGCTAATTGGTTAACAAAGTCTGAAGAACTGTAAGATCAATACAAGCAAGTTCGGGCAGCTAACATTAATATGTCTTCTAAAGGTCTAAATTACAGGTTATCTAAAACTAGTTTGTATTTAAGAAAGCGCTATCTCTCATTACCAAAAATATATCTATAAACCTAATTAAGTTGATAACAGAAAATTAGTGGGTTTCCTTCTGAAACTGGTAGATGGGGGAATGTTTCCTACAAACTAAGTGTATTGTATACTCTGTCAGTCGCAATAAATAGGCGACGAATATCACAATCTCTTGTCATTTTCTTATTTTCATGATGAAAGACGAAATTATATACCTCGTTTTACATTTCCAGGACTAACTTTTTTCAGTATAATCAATTAATGAGTACAGGAAATAAAAGACTTTTGAAAACAATATTTGCAGGTTGTTATATGGTGTTTTCTGAATTGTGTAATCCCTGTTAAATATTATGCTATAATAGCACAAGCCATATTCATTTAGTTTTTCTTATATACCTCGCATGTTGTAAACATAACCCGAGTGTAATAATGTCTTGTCTTGAGTTGTCTTCATTATATTTATGTTTCAAAATAAAATGGTTCATGGGATCATGAGGCTCAGTCAAGAAAAAATTCAGACCGGCTTCAGGCTTTTTCCGATGTTCAAGGTGCTTAAAGTCTATTTATGTTCACTTTTTACATGAAAAATGTAGCTGCACGTTTATTCTACAGAGTCGGGGTGGAGTTGGAAGGCGGAGCACGTAGGAGCCTCCTACCGCAACTTAACCACTCCCTGCTGAAACTGAGTGCGAAACAACCAGAACGTTTCTTGAGTAATCGTTCCTTCACCTACATGATAAAAATGTGCTATAGAAACATTTAAATGCAAGAGCTTCCACAGGGCTTCCACATGACTTCCGCGAGGGATTCCATTCTAAAATATCTCGTCTGCTCGTATAGGTAGACCTCCACATACTATACTATATTTCTGAAACCGCGTCTGAATATTATTTCATATATATCTGCCAAGTATTTGATAAAATCTCTGGTTGCAAGATATATATGAAATGTTGTGCCAAAATGGTCCATCACCGACAAATCCATTGGGCAGTATGTTTACCCTGTTTTCTCCAATTTCACTTATCCCAAGATCCAAATCAGAACTTAACTGAATGTAAAAAATTTATTGATGTAAATTACTTTTAATATCTTCTTAGATGTATTGACATCAAAAGTAGTGGTATGGGGGTATTGAGGGTCATGCGGGAACTAACATTATGCCTTAGGTAACATTCGTGGGGCGGTATGGGGTCATACAGAAAACCTATGTTAAATTAGTCCACGGGTTTAACATGACATGGTATTACAGAGTCAAAAGCTTTTATGGGGTCAAAAGTGTCTATAGGGACTTATGGGCATGGTAATATTAATATTTTTAAAATTTGCAATCCAATAAACAATCATGATTCAACACACATATATACTATGCATACACACCCCTACAATGCAGCACCCGCTTTTTTATTACTATCTAACCCCACCCCATAATCGTACACAAATGGCAGGAAGTGTTGATACACGTACTTTCACACAAACATTCAAATCTACTATGACAAACAAGGAGGGATAAAGAGGTTCCTATGGAAACACTATTATACCCTTACATAAAAATATACTATCACGGATAACGTTAGGAAATATTTATAGACACACCCTCACCTGCAAACACACACACACACACACACACACACAGACACACACAGACACACACACACTATCGCAAGTGAACGGGTAAAAGGGTTTTAAGTTACAGTTGTTAACAGCGTAGACATATACCAACACACAATATATGCCCCTATTTCTTTTCAGTTTTCTTCCACGATGTCATCGTGGAGACTACCAGATCAACAGTAGGTTCTCTTGTCTCCTTTTCCTTCTCCGACATCTCATATGAATGACCCAATGTTCTGATGTTTACCTGTATCGTCATCCAGTTCGTACTGATGCACTTGAATCGCCTCTCCTTCTTCTCTTGTTCATTTACCCTTCTCTTTCTTGTAAACGTTCTCCTCTACCACCTCTGTTACTAACCTATTTATTGTTGAGAGTAAGATCAGCTCCATGCGGACATGACTTTGATTTAGGGAATATTCCATTTCTTCTCTCTTGTTTAAGAGGTACTCTACCCTCGCCATCAAAGTGATCGCTTCTTTCATCTTCCCTACACTAAAATTTTGGAAAGTTATCTTTCTTTTTCTTTTCCTCCTTATCATCTTCATCATCATCATTATCTTTGTCGTGCGTGAATTAAGGTCGTGTGCGGCCATTCGGCCTTGTACGACCAGTTAATGTCGGCATACACCGACTTCTTAATTGTACGTCGATTGGGAAACAGAATGTATTACTCGACGAGATTATAACCATAAAGCACGCAATTCGGGGGTTTAAAACTTGTGTGTTCAGCAGCACACTATTATTTGTCTAGTTCGACGCGTTCAGAATGGAAATTCCCCATTCATTGGTGTATGCATCGCATACTTGTGACATGTCTGGGCGAAGAAAAGCAGGAGAAGTCTGACTGGAGTCCCCAAGCGTCAGCGAAACCCCTCTAAAACGCCATAGATGTACTAACGATGAAATTCTGCCTAGTTGTCTAATTCGCGCTCTTCCCTATAACCAAATTTGTGGATACCACACAAATGTATTGTAATCAGGATCACGCTGACCAGTTGTGAATTTTCCTACTCTGCATTATTTTAGAATTTGTTGTGCATAGTGTAAACACATATTACGAAATAGCAATAAACAACACCATGTCTGAGTGAACCATTAAATCTTAATTAGATAATATGCGAATACTCCTTTCCAAAGGCGAGCGAATGTGTCATATTAGAATATTGAAAGAGTTGTTATCGAAATAGGTTTTCAAACCAAATTAAAGACCCCAAAGCAACTGAGAAAATTTTTTGAGACATTAAATGCGCTTAAAGGTAACATCTGAAGGCTGTAACAAGAACGGTTTTAGGTGTTCAGGTGGAATAAACTTGTGTCTCATCCGTTCCTGAGCGTTGTTAGGATCAGCAATCACAAATTTGCTCAATGGCGACCACACGGTGATGGGTGAGTACCGTAACTTATGGGATTCGGTAAGCTCTTTGAGGATCAGTGTTGCTAATGGTATTGGGCTGCTTCTGATGTGGCTTCTTCATCTCCACTTTGTTCACCGAATGTGCTGTCGGAATACCCTGCTCTTTGTTCACAGGCTGCGGTGCTGTTGTTACTCGTGCTGATTGGGGTTGTTTTCTCTCGGCATCTTGTCTTCTGGTTGCCTCCTGGGCCTCTTTTCCTTTCATAGTTTTCCCCCTCATCCTCACTCCCTTGCATAGTTAAGTTGTACTCACTGTCGGTGGCACTGGGGGTCGTGTCACAACTTCAAAATTTGAAGTTGGGGGTGGTGTTGATAGTCTTGGGGGTGGAGGTATTTTCGATGGCACGGCAGGAGAGATCATCTGCGTATTTTTCTCACTCTTGTGTTTCGGCGTTCTTCTGCACTGAACTGGTCTTCCTGGTGTTGGGCTGCTTCTCACACATTAGCAATAGCCTGACTCTTTTTGCTTGAGCTTTTAGGATCCACCTGGAAGAAATACTAAGGCCTAAACCTTTGACTGCATTAGGGGTCTGGACCGGAATCATCACATTCATCTCTGGCTTCATTGCTGTTGTGTTTTAATCTCTGCTCTACTAGCTGAAGACTATGACATGACTGGTTCGATCCGATCATGGATTAAGTCGTGTACGGCCATTCAGCTTTGTACGACCAGTTAATATCCGTATACACCTACTTCCTAATTGATCGTCTCGTGGGAAACAGGAGCCACCACCCGACGAGTTTACACCCCGGCTGCGTGCGAGCAGGCACCTCAGAGACTGAATTCTTTTTACTTCCATTCTGTCCTTCACATTACAAAGTTTCCCTATTTTCTTCTTTTTGGTTTCTTTTTCCTTTTCGTGCTGTTGTGGTGTAAATGATTCTTCTGCTAGTTTTGAACGTTTCAAAAACACTCTCAAATTTTTCTCATGCCTCTTTCTGAAATCATCCACCAATGGTAATAATGAAGAAGGAGGTACAGGAGGAGGTGGTGATACCGTCGCAGGCAAAAATCCGAAGACAACAGGAAATTAGTCACAACAAAATGGACGTTGCCCTTTTCTGGAAGAAGAACACTATTTACAGCTGCATTACTAACATTAGTTATATCATTCCAAACATACTAGGTATCTGCAGCAGGCGCACCTCAATACATTGTCTTCAGTGTTTCAGCCGTAGGTATAGTACTCAAACTGAGCCGCAATGGCAAACCGTAGAAATGTATACTGACAGTGACATCATGCGTCCGCTCACTTCTGACTGAAGCCAGCAGATATTTATATAAATATGCAATTACTCTCCACAAGAGAAATGTAAGTAACTTGCACTTTAAAGAATTCAAACTACCTAAATTTACACCAGATTTCGTGCTAAGCAATACATTTTGGTAAAACCCCCATTCTTGAGAGCTATACAAAAGAGTCATAAAAGGAAAGATTGTTCATTAAGCAAACAAACTGGCATATGTTTAGGTCATTACTAACACTATTTTTTCTACAGTCTCTGCTTGATAAATAGATTACATCACAATGCAGTGTGTTAAAGTTGGTGAGAATTGCATGAGACTCTTGAAATAATAATTTCATATGTAAGTTAGCAACCTTTTTTTTCTTATGAAAATTAATTATACACAGAAATATCCACTGGCAACTTCCGTCTGACATGACACATGTATCAGTAAAGCTTCAGTCTTGAAAATACCAAAAACATGAGGCAACCGTAACATTGCCTGACCAGATGTAAATATTTTGACATTCTCTGCCTTTAAACCTGGCAGAGTTTCGACTCGTAAAGATGTGTCATAGGTTGATGAAATGGAAAATGTGTCCACACCAATATAGGACAATAGGGTTTAAATTATTTAAAGGCGTTACTGTACATGCAAACACCGTTAAAAATCAAGGTCCGAGTGTGAAACTACACAATAATATGTTCATAACATTCAACCATTTTAATATCAAGCCTATATCGGGTAGTCGTAGTTTTTGACGGGTTTTTTGAAAAGTCTGACGTTTGAAAATTCTCTGTACAGTTACAGCATTATAAGGTTGATATTATTAACAGAAGCATATCTCACTTAGTCTTACAGTCCAGCGAGCTAAAAGCATGGGACAAGGGTCAGACCTGGCAATGTTAGTTAACTGTAATTAAGAAATTTCGAACAATAAGTAATTTTAAATTGTACCAGTTTCATGCCGTTGGTCGTTGCTCACGCGTAAGAAACAATATTTTTGTTGACACAGATAAGTTAAAAATCCCCAGAACTTGCATTTATTATCTGCTTTAGGCTTTGCTAGAGCGTACCGGTACGTGGTCATTTCTAGCCAACTAGTAAATTTATGATAACAATCGAACCACATGGGGATCGAACTTATTCACACACTTGCTTCTGTGAACATTGCTGGCACACTTCAGTACCACTGTGTGAAAAGAAACTTACTCTCCAATCCCTAGGTCCCATACGTATTTCATTGGATGCCCAGTTTGTAACACAATGGCAAAGACCGTGCAAAACGTGATGACATAGTACTTGTAGATCATGAGTACACCGTATATGCAAATCGTATGTTAAAGTCAATACACAGTGGTGTCCCGGATGCCCGAGTGGTCATAGGTTCTCGCCTTTCAGGTCATTGATACATCTCACCTCTGTCAGCGTGAGTTCGTGTCTTGGTACAACCAGCGTGGGTATACGAGGAAGCTTTTGTCCAGGGGCTTTCCATGGGTTGCTGGTTCTTCCCAAGGTTTTCCTCGGGTTCTTTCTCCACCAAATATAATTGCCGTCATCAATGGCCTGCTATTATTGCTAGTAGCAGATGATAATTCAGACGATTCCAATATGATTGCTTGAGGTAGATGAGATTTCGGACATACTAATATTATTGCTTGAGGTAGATGAGACTTTGGACATACTCATATTATTGTTTGAGGTAGATGAGACTTCGGACATGCTAATATTATTGCTAGTGGCAGATGATACTTAAGACAATACAAATATTATTGCTAGTGGCAGACGATATTTTTGATAATTCTTGCTAGTGGAAGATGATACTTCATAAATACCAATATTCTTACTAGTGGTAAATTATACTACAGACAATACCAATATTCTTGCAAGTGGTTGATGATACGCAAAAAATACCAATATTCTTGTTAGTGGAAGATGATACTTCAAAAAATACCAATATTCTTACTAGTGGTAGATTTTACCTCAGACAACACAAATATTCTTGAAGGTGGTAAATTATACTACACACAATACTAATATTCTTGCTTGTGGCTGATTATACATATAAAATACCAATATTTTTGCTAATGGTAGACAAAACTTTAAAAAATATCAATATGCTTGTTAGTGGTAGAACAGTAGGAAAGATGCCAAAAAATCTTTCATTTTAAAATTTAGAACGTGGGAACGTTTTTATTCTTGAAGAAAGAAATGGTTATAGAATTCCTCGAATTTGATGAAGTCATCAAAATTTACTCAGATATAAGGCACAACTCCTTTACGAAACGTTCAAGATTCTATGAATGTAGTTTAATCTCATGCCTGCTGAATATTCTGTGTAAACAAGTCATTGTTTCCAACCAAGCAATAAGATCAATATTCAAAAAGCTCAAATTTAGGACAAAACTGTTGGGATATTGAGTTTCTGGATACAAAATCCATCTCTACATAATATCTTTACAGGTGTATAGCTAACAATTTCATATCCTGCTTCTTACCATCATGCCTAGGGGTTCTCTCTGCTTAGACAGAAAGTTGTAAAGCCTTATTATAACCTATTAGACAACATTAGATCTATGTTTATCACATATAACAATCCAATAAAGTCATAGAAATGTATTATTATGCCATCCAGTAAAGTATTGGAAAATTAACATTATGTCATCTAATGAAGTCCTGGAAAATTACCACAATGCCAAGCAGGTCCAGTGCATTGAGTGTGTCAGACATCTACTGAGGTTTACACTCGTTTTCTATGACGGTATTATCTTGAAATGAAGAAGTGGAAAACAGAATGTAAAAAATATAACAAACACTCTTCATCTTCCGTGATATCCAGGATATGATCTCATGAATAAAAATTCAAACAGTCGATCTTTCGCAGAACATAAAACACAGGGGAGCAGTAGAGATCGATTTTATGCAGTGCCTTTGTAAATTGGGAGTCTTGGCAAAGCAATATATTGCTTTTTCATATTTTAAGTCTTCAGAATGCTACGGCGAATCCTCCATCCTTATAATTAACTGGAATTTGCATCTTGATCCATTGTTATCGGGAAGTGGGTTGAAGCATTTGAACGTTTTATTTTCCAGTAATTAGGTACAACTGCATATAATCTGAAGTCAAGTATTATTGACATCTTTTATTGAAATGTTGCGTGAACAACAAGGAATGTTTTCCTTGCTCTTATGGTCATTCCATAACAATCTCTGCAGGAGATATGTTTTGTCAATCCATTTGCTATCAGATACTGCACTAAAATAGTGTATAGTTTCGTAAGATGCACTGTGATTAAGCATGACATTTACATAACTATAGCACGAATCATTACATTTTTGCTTGGTTTATTATTTTATCTAATGTTGAACGTACCATTTAGTAGACATTCAGACAGTTACATGATTAAATGTCCAAAGAAATTTAGTTAAAGGAATGTCTACTAATTTTATGGCTGCTGTTGCACATTATTCATCCCCGGCGCTAATATATCATAATGGAGATATCACCTTCTAAAAGAGTCTCTAAAGACTCTTTCTAATGAACTGTTCATCGAGACACGTTAATGAAAATTGTTAGCCTTTACATATTACAAAAAAGAGATTAGATGCTATTAGTATCATATCGCTATTGAGAATGGCTATGTAATCTCTTGCAGAGTGTGATTAAGTCTTGCCTATTAAGTCCATAAGAAGACATAGATCAATATTTGTAAAGTAGAACATCTCAATAATGTGCACTTGAATTCTCAACGGAATGTTTCATATTAGGATTCAAATCCGCCATAATTATTGCCACTGAGCCATTTTGCCTGCCCTTTCGTCTATAACATCCGTAGCTAGCTACATAATTTTATCACCAGTTACTTCTGGAAAAATACTTCGTGAATGCATTGTATTGTGGGAATATTATTTCACCATAATGTGTGGATAATTCTTACCTTTCAGATGAATTGTATTCATATGAAGTTGATCCACTGAGACCAATGGAGATTTATGAACTCCAGCTGTTTAAATGCAAAAAAGCGTAAAGAAGTAAAAATAATCATTTTCTAAATAATTGAGACCGTTTGATCATCATTCCCTTGCGTTTTATATATATATATATATATATATATATATATATATATATATATATATATATATATATATATATATATATATATATATATATATATATATATATATATGGTGAAGTTGAGAGTTTCATTTACAACCACGATGAAACCACTTCAAAACTGTAGGATATCGCAGAGAAGTGCACCCGAAAACTTGACTAAAGTTGGCCTTGATATCAGTTAGAGTGTACCTAAGATGCCACAGTATGTACCTTTCACAGAAATTTAATTGGTTTTCTTTCTCCGATATTTTTAAGTAACTGTCATTTTGCCTGTGTTACGTCGCATACATACGTCTGTAGGTGTCAAACATTCTGCACCTGTAGCTGCGGGCCATTGTATAGAACGCTAATTTGTCTCTCGATCATAATTAAATTTTTTGACAGCCTTATAGAAACAGAACAAAATATTCAGACCTTTTCAATTCCCCGAAAACTTGACATTACTTTCACGCGAACAGTCATGCGCAGTCTTCACTCAATCATTAGGCTTTTCAAGTATAGGAAATCAAAGAATCAACATTTCAAAAAAGTTTTTTCCGCCAAATTCGAACTCCAATGAAGTTCATTACAAACGTAAGAACTAACAGACATACGTTTGAATAACAAAGTCGTAAAGTATGCGACCAATTAAAGCAACATTTTATGAAGTCCATTACATTTTTAATAACTACCCTATACCTTTCTTAAGAACGCACGTTTTCCTAAATTGTGATGCTTTAAGGAATGTCTTCTATTTCAGTTTTATCGTCCTGCATGCTTAATTCCCCATGTATCTGTCTGGTTTTTAGATAAGTTGCTGAAAGATCACATCAGACGTCTCTAAAAGCACATATCCTGTTTGTGTTATTCGTATTTTTTGCAATAGCCATTTTGAGAGTTATTTTAATGATTAAGCAATACAAGATCAGTGATTCATCAGGCCACGAAATATTCTTCAATTTACTTCTTTTGCGAGATATGTATGTATATATACATATATAGTCGTAACTAGATATATATATATATATATATATATATATATATATATATATATATATATATATACTATATATATATATATATATATATATATATATATAGTTACGACTCTATGGTCTTAAACTATTTAGCAGAAAAGAGAGAATACCAACAAGTTATGTAAAATTCAACAAACAATTTATTAATTTATTTCCCTACAATACAAAGTGTAATTTAAAAAGAACTTACAGTATTGTGAATTAAATCCTGAATATTCGTAAAAATTATATCACAAATCCAATGTATAAGGTTCCAGTTGAATTTCATGGTATTCCCAATAAGTTCCAAAATTTGAATGTGTTCACGTGCCTGTAGCCTCGAACATGCTACTGTGCTAGTGGCCTGGACTGGGGAGATGTGCTAACAGTCTTTACATGTATCACAATAATACAATCCAAAATGTTCTTACCAGAATTCACTATAATTCCAAATTAATGTTCCAGTCCAAGATTATTATTGATAAGCATTTTGCATTTCCAGTGAATAATAATACGAAAATGTAAATCCTTCAAAATGAAAAACTGAATACAACCATAAGATTGATTCTGTTTCAGGTGTGAAGGGAAGAATAAGTACTTTTTCAGGTAAGCAAGATTATAATGATCTGAATATTTAATTCACACTCATAGAGAAATATTATACTGTATAACGTTGTTTACAAAGTAAATGTCACTGGTAAAGTACCTTACGAAGTTGATTTTGAACAAGGTCAGGTACAAAATAGAAAAGTGAACAAATAATGCAAATTAAATTCACATATATATATATATATATATATATATATATATATATATATATATATATATATATATATATATATATATATATATATATATATTGTTATGTTCATATTATCATAAAATTCACATATTACGATACATCTTTCATTTGTCAATCTGGGTTGTATATATAGATCTCGTCATCATTTAGATCACCTCTACATCTATCGCTGGGATTCCTGCAGCAAATAAAATATTTAAATTAACACTCATATATTTAATGCTTTTCTCAAGAGAATGAGGAAAAATAAACACTTAACACCCCAACAAATTATGTCTATCGAGCTATTTTGTCTTAATACAGAGACAACACAAGAGGCTATGAAAAGTAATGGGGACTGGAAATTTCATGCTTGTAAACTTGCAATAATGACTGAAATTAACTTAGCGGCCCAGCGATATTCCAGTGATATTTGTATACGTCACTAGGTCCCATGAGATGGGAGTCGTAGAATTCTATATTATCACCCTCAGCCTTGTTGATTGAGTCAGGCATAGTAAAAATGACTGTTTTGCCTTCCACAATGCATTGGGAGACAGAATGTTATCAATTCTTATTATTTTTATCAGACCATGTCATGTCAAAGTTTATACATGTAACAGACATGTTTTGCAGGGTTGCAGTCCCAGAGTTCATGCACATTTTAAGTTCTTTCCTTCTTTACCGAGTGTATTGTTTTGCTTCCAATGATCAGATCTTTTATTTAGGACTACGACCAGAGATGCTTCTTAAGATCAGAGGTTCAATGATGTTCTGAAGTTTTCCAAAGCCTACTTTAGTTTGGTTTGGTAATTACTTATCCGTTACATGTATCCTAACTTTAATAACCGCGGTGGCTCAGCGGTAAAGTTGCTGGAAGGTGTTGATTAGTTTACCACTATGGGATCAGCCTGGATGGCCTCCACTGGTATATCCTTAGGAAAGGCGCTTTACTCTGCTTAACTCGGTGCAATGTAAGTTTTAAAATATTGCTGTGCTGTAAAAAGTGCAAACTAAACAAAACCTCTCTCTTGCCTTTTATCCAAAATGACTTTTTAAAATGATGCATTTTAACTTACCAAATTTTGTAGTTTCCATCCGATTCGTAAAAAGAAATTAATGTGTGTTACCTTTTATTTTACAAGAAACAAAGAATGATTCTTTGCGTTTTCTGTTACTTTGGTTTTTGATGATATTTAATGTTTATAGTGTAAGTACACATGGGCATCGTGGACGAGATTGAAGTAAAACTGGGCGATGATATTTAAATAATTTTTAGTGTTAGTACATTTGGATATTGTGGCCGAGACTGAAGTACAACAAAAAAAGTACATTTAGTAAGTTTAGTGAAAAGATGAAGATCATTCTCCCACAAACAGACTGAAGTGCAATTAGATTTTTTGTCTTGTTTAGAAGTTTACCTTTTTGCATTTAACGTCTGCATCTGTGAAACAACCTAGGTTAAGGACGATTTAAAATTCCCTGTTTTCATTTCAGATGTGGTAGATTTGGAAGGAATATTTGCCTACTTTACACAATGATAAAGTTGTAAATCTGCCTAGTGGATGATTCACCTGCAAAACACATAGCATGAAATTTAAGGAGTAAATATCATTGATGTGGGCTATTATTTTTTAAAAGATAAGAACATGATTTGTGACTTGTAATTTAAATAAGTTACTTTTTCAAATAACGTTATGTTGATAATTTGACTTCTTTGTCAAAGTTGACTGCAAGCAAAGTAAGTGAAAATCTGTATAGTAACTTTTTCTTATTAATTCATCTTCCTCGGTACAAGAAAACCTTTGAACTATGATTTATACGAAAGTCCCAGGAGGTCAGCTATGTTATGCCTGTTCTCTCTCAAAAACATATTTTAAATTAAGTCAAATTTCGGCAATACTTTTTTCTTGTGCTCCTCCTCAGCCTTTACCGAACCCCAGCAATGCATCGATAAATACTGCAAGAGCTGGTCGTACTCCATTAATGTCTCTTTGTGACCAAACTTACTTAATATTCGCCTTTTAACTAATTTCCAGAAGAGTGAATGAAATTATAACATATTTTTAGAAATATATGTTTACGTAGAGAACAGAAAATCAAATACCATCATTTCCATTCCTTATCCAGGATCATACCATCAAATACACTCCTTATCCACGTCATATCATGAAATACAATCCTTATCCAGGGTAATACCATCAAATACACTCCTTTTCCAGGTCATACCATCAAATACACTCCAGTTCCAGGTTGTACCATCAAATACATTCCTTATCCACGTCATACCATCAAATACACTCCTTTTCCAGGTCATACCATCAAATACACTCCTTTTCTAGGTCATACCATCAAATCAAATACAATCCTTTTCCAGGTGATAAAATCAAATAAACTCCTTTTCCAGGTGATACCATCAAATACACTCCTTTTCCAGGTGATACCATCAAATACACTCCTTTTCCAGGTCATGCCATCAAATACACTCCTTTTCCTGGTCATACCATCAAATACACTCCTTTTCCAGGTCATACCATCAAGTACACTCATTTTTCAGGGTCATAGCAGTTTCAGTACTCTTGATAATATATTGTTTTCAGCCTCACTGAAATACGCAGATGAATTCTTCGTCATGCAAATTTGAAAATAGTATACAATTTTATTGTTCACATTAATTTTGTCATGGTTAGCCGTGCAGACATATTCATGCCATTACATAAAATGTAACCATGCGATAGCGTACCATATAAGGTTTGTTTAGCAAGTTCATGATAAGGTTGGAGAATCTTCCAATCGTTACTGGTAATTATGGTGTCATAAACACCAAATTTTACATAGTGTGGCAATATCGTAGATTGTGGAAGAACAGTGCGATGATCGATAAATGACAAGAACAGATAGTTACCGATGATTTTAGAATTTCCAAACATGTTTTGACACGAATTTAGTAATTGCATACATATCTAATAACATATCCAGCTCTTACTTTGTGAGCTTCATAATACAGTTTACGGAATATGTTTACCTTTGTATGAATGCCAGGGTTACTCAAGGCAATGGTGGAGGAGGGTGGGGGTGGGAATCAGTTTACCTTCGTGTGAAGGCGAACATCAATGCTGCAAAGTGACTCTTGACATGTTTCTAATGCATTTATTGCACTGTTATACGTCTCTTTACACGGGCTCTGTCTTAAACTGTGTACCTAAACCTCTCAATGCAGAAGTGAGTTATTCTAATCACATTCCTTGCATATTTGTGCATCCGTTATTGTACTGATATGGAAGTTAGCTAATTAAACTATAAAGTGACTGATGTTGTTTCTTTTGCAGCCACCGTGAATAGTTAGTCACCTAATAAGGAGACGGAGACACATTTCAGTAGAATGTGTGTAATTGTTTATAAAGAAACGAGGAACGCAAATTGCAATTACAATTCGCTAATTTCAGTTGAGAAGGATCACAACAATCTTTGCAAATATGGCTGAAATAAATATTACATTTTCCTTTCCTTTCCGATTTAATGACCGTAATAAATAATGATTGTGTGTTTAAACAATGTAAAGACTTCATGTAACTCCATTATTTAGATCAAAATAGCAAATTAACGAATAACATTATGAGACTCCTATATTACACGAAAGAAAAACTATTTATATTTAGTAGTTTCCTGCCGTTTCCTATTATTAAAACGGGATCAAACTCATTAATATGCAAATTAAATTAGGCACTTCAATCCCTACAGATGATGGTCCACTATATTCATAGAAGGCGAAGGGTCTAATAATGAATGAAATCTTTCCACTCGTGGATCAAAGGTACTCTTTTGCCTGGTTAAGAATGAGGTAACTGGTGAGAATCATCATCATGTTTAACAAGGAAAGTATCAAGTAATTTTCTTCTTATTGGATCTTGCGAGTCCGATGCAGGTTCTAAATAGTGCAACGCAATAATGATAGTTAAGAACATTGGTTCGTCTCATAAAACGTACCTCGCGTTTTCTGGTGCCAAGTAGTCTTATAATTCAACACTTAGGCCTTAGACTAAATAAATGCTTTATTGAATTTCAGATTTGCCTTTGTTCTTTGAACCAATAATGAAATAGAAACCATGGATGTGTAAAATAAAAAAGACACTCGTAAACCAGTGCTTACAGTCACTTATACTAATGTAAACAAATATGATGACAACAGTATCTCGTCAGGTATTCAAAGCAAGAATTTTAACAACAGACACAGCTTTACCTTATTTCGCCCTGAACTGTACAGAATATATGTGAATATGGTGTTGGGTTTCATGGATAAGTAATACGACAGATCTGCTGACTGTGAAACATGCAATAGTAATAAGACAAATGTATCTACTGTGAACATGGATAAGTATTGAGAAAAAGTACCCGACTGTTTAACATGGATAAATAATAAAATAGATCTGCCTATTGTGAACATGGATAAGTGAACATGGATAAGTACCCGCTGTGAACATAGATAAGTAATACGATAAAAGTAACCCACTGTGAACATGGATAAGTAATGCCACAGATCTGCCTATTGTGAACATAGATAAGGAATAAAATAAAAATACCCAACTGTGAACATGGATAAGGAATACGATAAAGCACCCCACTGTGAACATGGATAAGTAATACGATAAAAGTAACCCACTGTGAACATAGATAGGTAATACAACAGATCTGCTTATTGTGAACATGGATAAGTAACACGATAAAAGTACCCCACTGTGAACATGGATACGTAATAAGATAAAGATACCCCACTGTGAACATGGATAAGTAATACGATAAAAGTAACCCCACTGTGAACATGGATAAGTAATACAACAGATCTGCCTATTGTGAACATGACAAGTAATACGGCAAAAGTAACTTACTGTGAACATGGATAAGGAATACAATTAAAGTACCCCACTGTGAACATGGCTAAGGAATACGTAAAAGTAACCCACTGTGAACAAGGATAAGTAATGCCACAGATCTACCTATTGTGAAAATGGATAAGGAATACGATAAAAATACCCAACTGTGGACATGGATAAGTAATACGATAAAAGTACCCCACTGTGAACATGGATAAGTAATACGATAAAAGTACCCCGCTGTGAACATAGATAAGTAATGCCACAGATCTACCTGTTGTGAACATGGACAAGGAATACGATAAAAATACCCAACTGTGGACATGGATAAGTAATACGATAAAAGTACCCCACTGTGAACATGGATAAGTAATACGATAAAAGTACCCCGCTGTGAACATGGCTAAGGAATACGATAAAAGTAACCCACTGTGAACATGGATAAGTAATGCCACAGATCTGCCTATTGTGAACATAGATAAGGAATAAAATAAAAATACCCAACTGTGAACATGGATAAGGAATATGATAAAGCACCCCACTGTGAACATGGATAAGTAATACGATAAAAATAACCCACTGTGAACATGGATAGGTAATACAACAGATCTGCTTATTGTGAACATGGATAAGTAACACGATAAAAGTACCCCACTGTGAACATGGATAAGTAATACGATAAAGGTAACCCACTGTGAACATGGATAAGTAATACGATATAAGTAACCCCACTGTGAACATGGATAAGTAATACAACAGATCTGCCTATTGTGAACATGACAAGTAATACGGCAAAAGTAACTTACTGTGAACATGGATAAGGAATACAATTAAAGTACCCCACTGTGAACATGGCTAAGGAATACGATAAAAGTACCCCACTGTGAACATGGATAAGTAATGCCACAGATCTACCTACTGTGAACATAGATAAGGAATACGATAAAAATACCCAACTGTGGACATGGATAAGGAATACGATAAAAGCACCCCACTGTGAACATAAATAAGGAATGAGACAGAAGTACTCAACTGTAAACATATATAAAAATGTATACTGTGAACATGGATAAAAAAATAAGATAGATGTACCCGACTGCGAACATGGATAAGAATTAAGACAGAAGTACCGACAGTGAACATGTTAAAAAGAATACAACAGAAGTGACCGACTACGAACATAGATGAAAAGAGACTAACGTACCCGCCTGCTAACATGGATAAAGGATAAGACAGAAGTACCGACAGATCTGCCTATTGTGAACATGATAAGTAATACGACAAAAGTACCCCACTGTGAACATGGATAAGAAATAGCATTAAAGTACCACACTGTGAACATGGATAAGTAATACGATAAAAGTAACCCACTGTGAACATGGATAAGTAATGCCACAGATGAACACGGTGACCGACTATGAACATAGATAAAAAGAGACTAACGTACCCGTCTGCTAACATGGATAAAGGATAAGACAGAAGTACCGACAGATCTGCCTATTGTGAACATGATAAGTAATACGACAAAAAGTACCCCACTGTGAACATGGATAAGTAATACATGTTCACAGTGGGTTACTTTTATCGTATTACTTATCCATGTTCACAGTGGGTTACTTTCATAGTATTACTTATCCATGTTTATGGATACAAAATGACAGAAGTACCGGGCTTAAAATATGGATAAAAAATAAGACAGAAATACCGACTATGAAAATGGATTAAAAAGGTAAGACCGAAGTACCCGACTGCGAATATGGATAAAATATAAGACAAAAGTACCGACCCTTGAACATGGATAAAAATAAGACAGTAGTACCAACTGTGAACAATGATGAGTAATAAAAGAAGCACCCGACTAAGAAGGTTTTCATTTAGGTTTAAAGAAATAAACTCCTGTTCAACTGCACCATCGTTTATTCTCTATTACAGAGCTGTTCTATCCAGTTATAAGAGAGACAACAGAAACAAATTTATCTAGAAATGACATGTCGCACATGTGTCCAATAACTGAAAAGTAGCTTCCTTGAATGTTTTTGAATGTTGTCAGTTGCCAACCTCCTATGAAAACTTCAGCTGCAAAAAAGGAAAAAGCTTTCGACGGTGCTGCATTCTCCTTGTGCCTGGCGGGGGAAATTACTTCCTACCACCCTTGCTCGCGCCGCTACTGTCCAAGAGGTTGAGGGGTGGGTGGGAGGAGATAAATTCCGTTACACTTATTAAAGGTTTAGCAGTAACGATGACGGTGATGATGATGATGATGATAGATAAGTTCCAGAAAAATTAAGTCAGTAGTAGTAATAACACCATCAACAACAATCATCGTCGTTGTCATCAATTTTATTGTTATCGTCGTTATTGTCGTCATCTTTATAAGTTTCATTGCTCATAGTGGCAATATCACAAAACAGTTGCACTAGCTGGTTAAGATGTTTGTCGTTAGTAGTATAGTGGGGTAGTCTACGGACAATGGGAATTAGCATTACAGACCACCCTGGAACTGTATGGGGACACGATTTATACGGACAAAAAATCACCCTGGGACTGTATAGGGACAATGGGAATTTTGTATAGCGACTAGCACACCCTGGGGCTGTATAGGGACAATGGGAATTTTGTACAGCAACAAGAGGAATGGCACAGGTAGGGTGACGTCACGGCACTGGACACTTGCAACAATGTGTCATTTCTATATAAAGTTTGAATAATTCGCGTTCGTGTTTGTGTATAGTATATAGCAAGTATGTTTGTGTATAATATATAGCAAGTACCGTGACGTCATGCCACCTGTGTCATTTCTATATAAAGTTTGAATCATTCGCGTCCGTGTTTGTGGATATTATAATATTATACCCAAATTATACAAATGACTAAAAAAATATTAGATAAGAGAATAATGTTTTTGTGAGTTAAAACATAAATTATACAATCGAATAAATATTTTTAGGCAAGAAAGAATAAATCTTTTCGAGGCAGTGGAGTGGCCCTGAAAAGGGCCTTTGGTTTTCTTCTTTGTCTTCTTCTAAGTTCTTCTATTCCTCCACCAACTTCTTATTTTCTGTCCTACACTTTTTTTCTTCTTCTCATTCTTTTCCTCCTTCTGTTTTTCCTTCTCCTCCTCCTTTTCCCGTTTCTTCCTTTTTCATTTTCTTCTTACTTTTCTATTTTATCGTTCCACTCCATCATCCTCCTTTTGTCTTCTAAATCTTCCTTTTCGTCCTTTTCAATTCTAATCATCTCATTTAATATCTCCTTTCCTCTCTTTAAATTGTTGATTTCCATAGCCAATCTGTGCGGGCTATAAGCCCCAAGCTGCATTCTAAGTAGCATCTCCTACACCATGCCTAGTGTGTCTACCACCTCCTTCAATCTTATCATTCTCTCCATGTTGCTAGCCACTTTTTATACCCAGCGTTGAATGGCGCGAATGACTGACTGACTGAGGGATTATAGTCGTTTATGCACTATGTGCTTTACGACTGTAGATCCAGGGCTGGACCAGAGGCCCCGATTGGGGCACTCCAGGCCCAAGGCTGGGCATAACCTCTGAAGGGAGGCACTCGGCCACGGCTGGATGCCGCCCTAGGCTGGGCGACATTGCTCCCCTAGAGAGGCACTCAGCCCCGTGCTAGGCTTTTGTTATAGCTTGTCCGATTGACCTCTGACCTTTGACATTCAGTCCACATCCACACAGCTGGCGAGGAAAGGAGGAGACGGAACCCGAGAAAGAGCCGCGCAAACCGCCACAAAACGCCCCCGGAACAGCCGACAAGGCCCACCAAGACCAACCAACCTGCGCACCAACCCAACGGCATGGTTGGTTTTAGTGTCAAATCTAGTCCAGTTGTGCTAATGGACATCCTTATACCAATGTTGTGTAAGCCACGCGTTCAATTAGTGGAGGATTTGTAGGGTTATTAATTTCGGGGGATAGAAAATAAATATAATTGGAATTTTATGTACATAGTGTACTTTTCCGTTTTTCCGAAATTGTTCCCCAATCTGGAGGGAGGTTAGCCCTTCCGTTATGTTTATCCGTAATTGGAAATTTGATTGGTAAGGTTTTGTTGTAGACGAGCGGGTGGTCAGAAAGATCATGCTAGGTTTGTGTCGGATCTTCATGAACCAATTTGAAGATCCTTGGTTATGTGATATTTGGGGCCCTCTCTCTCAACTCCCACTTTATCACCTTGACGGGGTTGTTAGTGAGGAATCTGTTAAGTCAGCACGGTCTTGCTACTATAAGGATCTCACCCGGGTGTATGCTAGTATGTTTTACCTAGCACCCGTTTAGTACCCGTCCGCTTGTCTTGTGGGAGGTGTGAGGAGAGGGTTTATTGTCTATATGAGCTGGGTACTGCAATATCTCCTTCTTGCGAGGCGTAATTGCAACTCGATATAGACGCGCAGTGTTTGTCCGGCCGGGTTTTGTGGTGCAGCAGGTGGAGCTACCTGGACTGCACCTTGCCTTTGTGTTTGTCCGTGCAAGGGATGCTAAGCTTGTCCGGTGGGGAAGGGGTTTGTGTGGCAGCAGGCATGCCTGCCTGGACTGCCACTTGCCTTTGATATTTTCAGCACGCCTGTTCTTTGCAAGAAGAGCTTGTCCGGACCCTGTGACAGTAGTACGTATGCTTGTCCGAGGCCTGGGATGTTTGTCCGGTGTGCGCAATGCTTGTCCGGGGTATAGGGGTTTGTGTGGCATCAGGTAGGCCTGCCTGTGGTGCCACTTGCCTTTGTTATTGGCGTACACTGTCAGAGGTATGTTATTCTTGGCGGTGAATGCAATGCTTGTCCGAGATATCTATGCATGTCGGGGGGGGGGGGAGGGTTTTATGGGGTAGCAAGCAGTGCGACTTGGACTGCCCCTTGCTTTGATGTTTGTCAGGCAAAAGGTGTAGTTATTTATATCTTTTCGAATTGGCAAGTTATTAATCTTTTCGTGTTGGCAGATGGCAGTGTACATTTGTGTTTGTGTGGCAATGTACATCTTTTCGGTGTCCGTGTCCTCTGATGGCGCGAATGACGAACGCTATGCTTTTATATACTTCAAGCACGGACGTGAACTAAAACATTCCCTACACTCACTTCACATATTATTTACTATCCACACCAACGAACGAGAATACATAAAACAAACACCTATTTACTATCCACACCAACGGACGAGAATGCATAAAACATTCCATATTTACTATCCTCAGCAACGGACGAGAATGCATAAAACACACACCTATTTACTATCCACACCAACGGACGAGAATGCATAAAACATACCATATTTACTATCCTCACCAACGAATGAGAAAGCATAAAACACACACCTATTTACTATCCACACCAACGGACGAGAATGCATAAAACATACCATATTTACTATCCTCACCAACGAACGAGAAAGCATAAAACACACACCTATTTACTATCCACACCAACGGACGAGAATGCATAAAACATACCATATTTACTATCCTCACCAGTGTACGAGAATGCATAAAACACACACCTATTTACTATCCTCACCAACAAACGAGAATGCATAATCACACCATATTTACTATCCTCACCAACGGTCGCGAAAGCATAAAACATACACACTATACTATGCTCACAAACGAATGCGTTAGCGACAATGGGACTTCCATGTCAAAAAGTGTCGCGGCACTTTGGCGTCAAGGGGAATTTAACATGGGGAAAATTGTGCCTGTATAGCGTCAAAAAATATTGGGTCTGTATAGCATCAAAAAATAGTGGGTCTGTTGAGCGACAAGGATTTATAGCCTCACGGAGACCTAATGTTAAATTTGGTCGTTTGCACTATAACCTCAAAATTTATAGCCCCACGTAGACCATAATGTTAAAAACAGGTCACAGCATTATGGCCCCAAAATTTATAGCCCCACGTAGACCTCTATGTTAAAAAAGGGTCCCGGCATTATAGCCCCAAAATTTATAGCCTCACGTAGACCTCTTTGTTAAATTTAGGGGGTTGTACCGTAGCCTCAAGATTTATAGCCTCACGTAGACTTCTATGTTAAATTTGGTCGTTTTCACTATAGCCTCAAGATTTATAGCCTCACGGGACCCTACTTTGTACCCTACGGACAAGGGAAATTGAACATGGGGAAATATTGGGTCTGTCTAGCGACAAAAACATATTGGGCCTGTCTAGCGACAAAAAAATATTGGGCCTGTATAGCGACAAGAGGAATGGAACAGGTAGGGTCTATTTTTAGCTACAATTTTTGGTCAGTACCGTGACGTCACCCTACCTGTATTGGGTGTTTGAATAGTGAGTATGATATAATGGATGGTATAGTGAGTGTAATGGATAGTATTTTTGTGGCGTAAGGGATAGATATTTTGTGAGCTTTCATCTCCTTCTCTTACAGTCTAAGCGAACACAAGGTATTTTGGATAGTGAGTATGATATGTTGGATAGCATGGTGATGTGATGGATAATATTTCTGTAGTGTAAAGGATAGTCTATTTTGTGAAATTTCATCTTTAACTCTTACATTCTAAGGTAACACATAACGTTTGGAGTGCTTGTGTGTGTATGTGTTGGTCTTTGTTTGTCCCTTTAAAACTCCCTTTATCCCTATCAAATTCATGTCACCTACCTACAGTATCGCGTATTCAGGTTAGCCAGTTCAGTGACGTCACACAGTATCGAGTATTCAGGTTAGCCAGTTCAGTGACGTCATTAAAGCCAGAAATTTTTGAGGCCATAAATATAGACTTGGGTTTTCAAAAGGTTGTAGCTATAAATACATACAAGGGTTTTTAAACAGAAATTGACCAAAAATTGTAGCTAAAAATAGACCCTACCTGTTCCATTCCTCTTGTCGCTATACAGGCCCAATATGTTTTTGTCGCTAGACAGACCCAATATTTCCCCATGTTCAATTTCCCTTGTCCGTAGGGTACAAAGTAGGGTCCCGTGAGGCTATAAATCTTGAGGCTATAGTGAAAACGACCAAATTTAACATAGAAGTCTACGTGAGACTATAAATCTTGAGGCTACGGTACAACCCCCTAAATTTATAGAGGTCTACGTGAGGCTATAAATTTTGGGGCTATAGTGCCGGGACCCTTTTTTAACATAGAGGTCTACGTGGGGCTATAAATTTTGGGGCCATAGTGCTGGGACCTGTTTTTAACATTACGGTCTACGTGGGGCTATAAATTTTGAGGCTATAGTGCAAACGACCAAATTTAACATTACGGTCTACGTGAGGCTATAAATTTTGAGGCTATAGTGCAAACGACCAAATTTAACATTACGGTCTACGTGAGGCTATAAATCCTTGTCGCTCAACAGACCCACTATTTTTTGACGCTATACAGGCCCAATTATTTTTGACGCTATATAGGCCCAATTTTCCCCATGTTAAATTCCCCTTGACGCCAAAGTGCCGCGACACTTTTTAACATGGAAGTCCCATGTGTGTGTGTGTGTGTGTGTGTGTTTGCGTTCGCATCCGTTTGTGAGGATAGTATAGTGTGTATGTTTTATGCTTTCTCGTTTGTTGGTGAGGATAGTAAATAGGTGTGTGTTTTATGCATTCTCATTCGTTAGTGAGGATAGTAAATAGGTGTGTGTTTTATGCATTCTCATTCGTTGGTGACGATAGTAAATATGGTATGTTTTATGCATTCGTGTTCGTAGGAATTGACCACAAGTTGTAGCTAAAAATAAATACTAGGTTTTTCCAAAAGGAATTTCCGACGTCATATTTGTGACGTCATGCGCATGCGCTATAAAATTTGGCGCATGGAAAATCTAAATGAAAAATGTGATTCGCGTTCGTGTTCAGCTTGTTCAGTTCCCCATTCACTCCATGTTAAATTTCCCATGTTAAATTCCCCTTGACGCCAAAGTGGATATACCCATTTTTAACATTATGGTCCCCTTGACGCTAAAGTGTTAAATTTCCCATGTTAAATTCCCCATGTTAAATTCCTATTGTCGCCAATTTTGATATACCCATTTTTAACATTAAGGTCCCATTGTCGCTAAAGTGGCCCACTATACTACTGATATGTCTTTCTATGGATTAGTCACTTAATTACTTTACGTACAGACTCATAGACAGCATATTATAAATATGAATGATCTATTTTTGATAGGGCGAAAAATCTGAGGACAAACATATACAATATTCTGAGAGTTTAGCTTTTCATCTAATTAAAAAGGATCGATATATAGTTGCTTACACTTTTGATCAATATATTTTGAGGCAAATGATCATATTGTGTGATAAATAATTTAAAGCACAAAAGTGAGCATTTAACATGCACATTTCTTGAAAGAATACACATAGATCTACAAGACAGGCTTTATAACCTCAAGACCTAAATGTTCATATTGCTAATGGATTAATATTGCTAACGGATTAATATTGCTAGTGGATTAATATTGCTAACGGATTAATATTGTTAATGGATCAATATTGCTAACGGATTAATATTGCTATTGGATGAATATAGCTCTTGGAACAATATTGCTAATGGATTAATATGGATAATTAGGTTTATTATTTTCAAACTGATTTAGCATATGGATGAAAAGTTTGTGACACTAGTAACAACCATTGTACATGTTCAGATGTTAATATCGGGCCATTTAGTTCCATTCCTGTCCTATCAAAGTTACAGTTGTTGCACATGTAGGTAATAAATCCAGTTTTGGTCCATAACACATAACTTAGAGTTGTTCTTACACTTTATGTGACTTTTAGACAATTTCTTGGTCAAAACTGGCGAACAAACAATTGTTTACCGGATCTCTGCTATTTCTCACGGGGTTAATTTGTTAAATATTTTTTTTTTGCAGTAGAGATTATCTTTCTTCGAATCAAATGAATGCAACAGCAAGGTACCAAATATTTAAAAATATTGAATATCATACGTTTTCTTCCACCAGGATTTCAACGTTTTGAGTGACTAGGATATTGTAAGAGAATTCATCATTCAAAAATAAAGACACGGTCAGCTTACACACTTAAACATGAGTTAAACAATATTTGAAAAACATGAAAGCGTGTACGAGGCTTAGGGTCACGCCCCATTAACTCCTAATTAAACTAGACTGGTTTGAAGATATAACATGCAAATGGTGTTAGACACAACAGCATTACAACAAACCACACATTTTTAAACCCATCAATTCATCTTTTTATTTACTGGTATTGATAATATGTTGGGTTTTTTCTCTATTCTATCTTTTAGCTGCATTAATCAGTAAGTTGTTGAAATTACAGATTCTCTTTGTATTTAGATTATTTATTGTCAAACATAATTTTCTCAGAGGTAACACATGCTCCGTTTCTTCTCCGAAATGTTCAAAATAACCTAAATAAAATGCAGTCTTTTTATTTTCTGATATTTCTAGAAATTTGTCACCATAATCATTTGATGACCTTGACCATGGATACAATATTCAATCAAAGTCTTTTTGTTTGAGTAGGTCGGTGGATCGTTGTTGAAGCATACGCTTGTACAACACCAGCCCGAGTCTTCATCTCAAGACACTTATTGTAGCATTGTAAATCCGCTAAGCGGTCTAATGATTAGGAGTAATTTCTGCCATGATAGAGTGCTATTCTTTCAAACATACATGTACCATCTGGAACTTCTGATCACATTATTTATATTGTTTTAATGTGCCATAAAGAACAATAACTGTGTTTACAGCTAGAAACATTAAATCAGTCTATTTGCGTAAAATAAAAATACTCAGCTTAATAGGATTTCCGTACCCGTCTCCATGGTTTCTCAATGACAGATTTGACACCAAGATATTAAGAACTTCGTATGTAAGAGAAGATTTGGTGAATATTTCTCCATTTGGTTGCCCGAAACTCGATCGTACAGCCGTTATAAAGATGATAAATTTCTGCATCTGATACAAATAACCAGACATTTGCGCCATTTTATAAAGCCATTAACTGTATCCTCTTTATACGAATGACCCTCAAGTAAACTGCTGGACATAGACGCTGAAAGACATTTCTTGTCTGTGTCTAGAAATTGTGACAAAAAGCAACCCAGAGGACCATTATTCCACTAATATTTCCATCTGGACAAACAAAATCCCTTTCTGGATACAAGTATTGTTGGATCAGCAAATCACTTTTCCAATAAGAGGTGTTGGAGCAATTATTCACTGTTTGAACTCACCATACAATTTACATCAATTTATCTCGTAGTTTTGTATAATACTTTTGTCCATTTATTTCTTTTTCAATGATATCTGACTGTACAAGCGAGACATTTAATTTGACTTAAGAAGTATTTTCCGTCACAAGGAGATGAATATGTCGTTTCAATGTTTTTTAATAATCCTTAAATGCTGGTTAAATTTATGTCATTCTGACGATCGCACGAAAAATGTATACTTTTGTTTAAATAAACTTCTTACTACTTCTAAAGAAATAAATTACATTTTAACAAAAGAACAAAACAAAAAAAAAAAACCCAATAAATTCATTATCTATTTGCAACTTTTACGTGGAGGCAGATGTATTTTTTAACTTCTATTTCCAATCAAAGTAAAAATTTCATAAATAATATTTTGTGAAAAGGATTTATTCAAGTTTGAAACTTTGTACAGCCCGCTGATATTCGCCTTGACATGTCAAAGTATGATGAAGACCGACCTGCACGTACACAAACAGCAACAACAGATGGACGACTGTGTGGCATACATTCTAACAGATGATTACCGACTCTAAGGATGAGTTAGCTGCTACAAATACACATAACGAATAGGATATCAAGTCAACAGATTTTCACTGGTCAGTATATTTGTTTTCCATCTTTTACTATAGTATATTCCCATAATCTTAATATTGCTGACTATTTTGTGCAAATTAAAACGTTCATCTTGAAAACTACGTCTGTTACTTGATCTGAAAATATTCATAAAATCATACCCTGTAACAAAAATAAGCTCTTGTAATTTCCGCACGGGAAGTTATTTAAATTGCAGAAAAGGTAAACCCTTCAGCACTTGCAGAGGAAGATCCGGTTACAGATGGTCAATAGGTCACTTTGTTTTAATCAGCTTTCCCTTTACAAGTTGGACAGACTATTTAGATATATTTGTCACGCTCTACTTGAACTCTGTGTTATAAGAGGAAACGTTTTTAATACGGAACACGCTTATCAAACGAGGTCTGTTCACGTGACACCAAGCTTATTCATTTGCTGTAAACGATCTCTTTTATAATGAAATACTTTAAAGCGATGAGAAAATTGCAAGTTAATTAATCTTCAGTCGGTTTAGATCTAATAATTAGTGAGCACGAAAAATTTCAGTAGGTCTATACTTTGATGGAGCGATTCCTGTATTCTTGTTGTCGACGTATTTCAGACCAAGTTTGCGCTCCTGAATATTCACGAAGTTTTATCACACAGTTATATTATTGAAATCATCTCAGGCAGAAAATTTAAATTAAAGATTAAACCTGACGACCGTCATGAATTTCGATGATTTTATTTGGTTTTGTGAGGTTTTTTTAAAATTTTAGTTTGGAACTGGACGTTTGAGATTGCATTACTACACGATATTTATCTAGTTTTGTTATGCAACATACGCGAACATATACAGAGAGGGGTGCACCAACATATACTGTGTTGATAAATGTAGATATTCGACAGCTTTTATAATGATTTGTACAAAGCTAGAGTTCATCCTGAGTTTCTGTACATTAAGTAAACATCCTATATTTAACCTACCGGTGTGCATTATATAAGCATTCTGGATATATCCTACCGGTGTGCAGTACGGAAATATCCTGGATTTAACCTACCGGTGTGCATTACGGAAATATCCTGGATTTAACCTACCGGTAAGCAGTTGACATGTTTCTTCTGGATATTTTTATGAAGTTATTCTAAACAAACCAAACCTAACCCTCTCGTCACAAAACTATCGGATAGTGAGAAGGGAAGTTCTGCTCAAAAATATATCACACGTATTGGATTTCACGAGTATTTCTATCTTTTACAATCAAACACGGTATTCCCAAGGTCATTTCGGCCTACGTGTAGTCTGAATAAACAATGTTTTATTTTTAAATTCATTTCAGAGTGAGAATCTGGTACTTAGATAGGGCTATTCTGGCATACGTGACAAATGGCATTTTATATTATTGCGCTGCCAATCACGTGTAATACCATGTGACCTAAAATCGAGGCTTAAAACAGCAAAATTGGTATTAAATCTATTCAGCTGTATTTTAAACCTTGAGGGCTCGAGAGGTTACATTTGTTGAAGCCAGATTGTTTTTGAAGTTCATTTGTTTTTGGAATTTAATAATTTATTCTCTAGGAAACTACACAAGTGTACTTTTTTATAAAAATTCTGGTAGATAGAAATTCAGTGGAAATTTATTCTGGAGTTACTTGGAAACATAAACTGTGATTCAATTGAAGAATTGGTGCCATTTGTACAACAACCACATCTGACGTCATCGTCTTCCATATTCAAACGTCATCGAGATTCGAACCTGGATTTTATTAGAACTATTTTGTGATAGGACTTGTATTTTTCATTCTTAATATTAAATTTTGGATTATATTCACAAACCGTAAGTCCTATTTCCAATTTTTACATTGTTTTCTAGGGAAATAAATTATTTTGTTAAAATATACAAAGCTTGTTCACTTCACTCTTTTCTCTTGTTATTATTGTACAAGCCTACACGTAACAATATATATATATATATATATATATATGTATGTATGTATAGTATGTACGGTGTATCAATGATATACCACGAGATGTATAAATTTTTCATTTAAAGGAAACGAAGCTTGCTGAGTTTCCTTTTAATGAAACATTTATACAACGAGTGGTACATCATTGATGCAGCGTACATACTGTACATATATTTTCTTTATATCACATACAAATACATATATTTACCCTTTGAACGGAGTTCAGATTTACTACAGGCAGCCGTGTATTGACCTAATGAAAAACTTATACATCTCGTGGTATATCATTGATAAAGCGTACATACTTTCTCTCTCTCTCTCTCTCTCTCTCTCTCTCTCTCTC
>JAECUM010004361.1:0-66620 GCA_016617855.1 Megalonaias nervosa | reverse complement strand
TAGCTAGATTTAGTGAATATTATGCCATAAGTAATTGAACATTCATCTTATTGGACAGAATTGACTAGTCAAATGTAAATAAGACGTGTAGTAATGTATGCTGGTATATACGGCCGCATTTGTCTGTAGAGAGCACGTGGTAATTTCTAATCATTTGCCGTACGGCGAAGAAAGAACTTCGAGCTAAGGTCATTTGTACTAAATATAGCGGTGTACCTTACCGAAATACAGAAATCTGTAAGGACAGTTATTTGTTAAGATCACATTATGTCAGAATTTATGCAGTGTGAATCGCTAATCTGAATACGAACAAAGAGAGTTTATATATATATATATATATATATATATATATATATATATATATATATATATATATATATATATATATATATACAGATAAGTGGTGAAACTTGTCTAGCCTGAGGCATACTCTATATTGAAGGAAACAGTTTTACACTCTACCGAGAAAGGAAGTAAGGGAGAAGGAAGGAAGAAGAAAGGAAGGAAGGAAGGAAAGAAAAATAAAATCCGATGAGTCAGAGGGAAATCCGCATCTAAGAGAGGTCGGAATAATCAGGGGTCAGAAAAGGGGCCAAAGCGCACGCATTAGTCGTGGAAAACAAGACAAGAGGAGAGAGACGTCAGGTGATGCTGTCAAGCGTGGAATTGTACTCTCTAATTTACAATTCGTAATATGATGTAAATTGAACACTGCGACTAAATTTTATCAATGTAAATCTGTTGGATTGAAAGGAAATTTTGGTGTTGTATTAATTGATTAAATTTATTTTAGTAAATCTGTCGGATTGGAAGCGAAATTTTGGTTATGTATTAATTGATTAAATTTATTTTTATTTATTGGTAAAGGGGCTCGTAGTTGTTTATTTCTTTCAATAGCCTTGCTCAGCTATCTGTTAACGTTTCATCTATCCGTCCACACTGGGCAATAACACCGTGGGAGGTCATTCCCTAGTTAACGATCGCCAAATCAATTAAGGAGGCTTTATTGTTTTAAAGTCCCCCGTTACAGAATGCAAGCAGACTGTAATAACTTTTGATTTAACAATCTTTAGAATTTAGAAAGTATGAATAATCTGGACCTCAAACTTTCACATCTCCAGTAACAAGAAAAGAATGAACTAAAACAGCTATTATTTGAATATGAGCATTGATTTCCAGATGTTCCTACAGGAACAAATAAAATATATCATGATGCTGAAATTGTTGATTCCACGTCTATGAAACAGCATCCGTACAGGATGTACCCTCTCAAACAGGAATGTTTATTACATGTAATCCAGTATTTGCTTCGGTGGCCTAGTGGTAGGAGCGTCCGCCTCGGATGCGGCAGATCGCGGGTTTGATCCCCGGCCGAGTAATACCAAAGACTTATAAAAATAGTACAAACAGCTGCCTCGCTTGGCGCTCTACATTAAGAGGTTAGTGTTAAGACTGGTCGGCCGGGTGACAGGATATTGTGACTGGGTGGGACATCATGATACACGTCTGCGGCATGATGCCTCAGTGCTAGACATCACTATAAACTGCTACACTGCAGAGTTCGTAGCGTTATGACTGCAAAATTGTTAAAGCTACGTTCAAAATTCAAATCACACATTTGCTGGAGAATGATTTGAAAGAACCGAGTAAAAGTGACTGGAGTTCAACATGCATTCTAGTACCGAAACAAGATAAAACTTTCCACATGTGCACAGACAATAGAAAAGTGAACAGCCATTTCCACTTCCAAGAATCCTTGACTGCATTGATAGAATTAGAAATGCAAAATAAGTCACCAAATTAGAACTTTTGAAAGGTTTCTGGCAAATTCCACTGACGGAAAGGATAAAGGATATTTCTGCATTCGTGACTCCAGATAGACTTTATCAAAATAATGTGTTTGGGATGAAAGGTTCGCCTTGTACTTTTCAACGTTTAATGAACATGATTACATCTAGTCTAGATAACTGTGGCGCTATATCGGTCATATCATCATCCAAAATGACACCTGGAAAGATGACTTGGAGACGATTCGGAAATGCTTTGATAGACTCAGTGATGCAAATGTGACAATTTAGTTATCCAAGAGTAAGTTCCGCCGTGGGTGTTTTACATTTCTAGGACATATCATGTGGCATTGACTACTTAAACATATAGATTCTAAGGTCAAGACTATCTCTGAATTCCTTTGCCTATCACTGTAAAGCAACTGATGTGATATTTGGATATGGCTGATTACTATCGGACAATTTTTTTTGCCCATGTTTTCATAACTGCTGAACCCATGACAAATTTTTGATTAAGAGAACGAAGTTTCATTGGTCTGAAAATGTCAGGAGTATTTTGATATTTTAAAGGCTATACTTAAGAGTGAGCCAGTTCTTTCAGCTCCAGATTTTAGTCAATCATTTAAATGTATCTTGATGCAAGTGATGGTGATATTGGAGCAGTATTGTGTTATGTATATGTAATTTAATTATTTGTTTGTTAATTTAAAAAAAAAAATTATTTCCATTAACTTTGTTTACTGGATTTCACATTTTTCCAGAAATTCAGTTCAGTTCTGTTTGACCTGACTGTTATACTAATAGAAACACTGTATCTAGTTTATAACCTTGATTCAGAACCAGTAAGGGTTTTGGTAAACAATTTTAAAAAAAAAAAAGTTTTTCATTATTCTTTCCCAGAGTAAGAACCATTGATTTAAGATAAGGTCATACTGGAAGTACGTGATGTTAGGCATGTAAAAAGCTTCTATTTTGTTCTGGAAGGGTGACCATATGACACTCATACGGGAATCTGTTTTGCGTCTTAAATAACTGTTTTCTGGATAGAATTTGAGCATTCGGACTCCAAACCATTGACATTTAAACGTGTTTTGCTGTGACCAGTTTGAGTTGAAATTTTATTTTATGGAATTAGTGATTCTTTTCCCTGGAAATATATAAGTGCTCCTACGAAATTCTTGGATGAAGACATTGATTGAAATTTATTCGGAAATCAAAACTGGAATCATATTTTCTGTGATTCAACAAGAAACTGTTGACACATCAGTACGACACTGACAACAGACGTCATCGCCTTCCATTTTGGATTTCATCGGGACTATAACTCAGATTCATTTAGGACTTTTTAATAATAGGATTTCTATTTTTTATTTTTTGAATTAATTTTGAATTTGATTCGTAAAACCTTAAGTTCTTTTTCTCATTTTTACCTTCTTTTTCTAGGGAAATAAATTATTTGTTAAATTTTACAAAGCTAGTTGTCTTCACTCTTTTCTTGTTACTTTTTGTAAGAGCCTAAACACGTAACAATTGATTCTAGAAGATAAAAGCGGTGAAGATAATTCAGTGTGCTATTTTTCTAAGAAATTAATCAAGCACCAGACAAATTATTCTATAAAGAGAAGGAATGTTTCGCTTTGATATTGGCATTGCAGCACTTTGAAGTGAATATTAGTTCAGTACCTTCTCCGAATATTGTATTTAGTGATCACAACTCCCTTAACTTTCACTGGCAAGATGAAAATCAAAATTCAAAGATTATTAAGGTAAAGTTTGATGTTGCAGGAATACAATATTGACATCGGACACGTTAAGTGAAAAGACAGTTTAATAGCAGATGCATGTTCACGTGTATATAAATATTTTATTGTTTCATGTATACTTTGTGTAATTCAAAAGATTTCGTGTATATAAATTTGTTTCGGATGAAGATTTAACTAATAGAGAAAAGAAAGTATTATTACATCAAGCGTTCTTTTAGTTATGTGAGGTGCTATGTATATTTAGTTTGCATTGTTAGTTAGTTTTTATTCATTATATTCTTTCGATAATTGTATTTTGGACTTTACCTCGTCTAAAATGAAGTTCATTTTCTAATTCATCTGAACCACTGATTTGGGGTTTATAGACATTTTTATGTCAAACTCAGTGGGAAACCTTGTTGATATCCCATGAAATGCCGGATCTACCTGTTCGTTACTACACTGTATGTTATCAGTTTACAATGAAACCTTTTAATGATTGCTAAGATTTTATCCTGTAAACATCTGGATCCTTCCAGACTGAAATTTTCCATTAGGTAAGTCTTTATATTAAACATAAAGTTAATTGTGACATGAGGTCAAGTAAAGGACCATACAATCCTGTTTTTCTATAAATTATTCAATAGTGCTGTAAGATCTGAACAGAATCAATTGTACTGTTGTTGTGACCAGTATTTCATTGGGCTGGACTTTAATTATTCAAATTAGTTAATTCAAGTTAATCTTCTCTGGAAATGCAAAGTGTTCAAAACAACATTCTTGGATATAGAGACTTGAATTTGTAGTGAAAGTTCAAATAAGGATATATCCTTGGATTGTATTATTGTGATATAACAAAAGACTGTTGGCACATCACTGCGACACAGACCACCGCAGGCGCATCAACACTTCCAGCGTTGGATTTATTTTAGAATTCCTCTAAAGTTTGTTCAGAACTTCAATCGTTAGGACTTGTGTTCGAAAGTCAATGCTTATTTGGGATTTTTTTTTTTTTTTCGCAATACCGCTTGTTCTGAGTACATGTTTCACTTTGTTTTCTGGGGAAATAAATAATTTGTTGAATTTTACAAAACTTGTGGGTTCTCCCTCTTTCTTATTAATTCTTTTAAAACCATAGAGTCGTAATACATTACAAATCTGAAACCCTCCAAGTAACATTGTATTGTTCATATAATGTATATCAATATATAAAGTTACGATATTGTACTGTTCGTATAATAAATATGAAATTACGAAAACACACTCTTTATACAACGAGATGAAACTGTCTAATTGCACTCAAATGACTATAATACAGAGAATGAACCATCATATGTCATTCCTTCCCGTTTGCCGAAGAAACCGACGTAAGCCACATTTCTGTACAGGCGCATGTCGATTAATGTCATCCATATGTAAACCCTCAGATGACGTGACAATGAAATGGGTCACACATTTCTTTCACACAGCCAACACAACAGGCTGTGTTTCACAATCAGCTATTACTGGCTTAAGTCTTCAGTAAATCAGCTAGAAATACAAGCTACAAGTATATGGTTTAGAAACTTCTAGCGTGCTTGTATACAAAACACCGCTGTGCATGTTATGCCAGCTTATACAAGGAACCATATGGTTAAACGTTAAAATTGTTCCGTATAAAGAAATACAGTATAGAATTCTGCGACACTGAAGTACATTCATAACTCTATTTACAACAAGAATATTCGCATAGTATTATTAGATGTTCGAACCCTTTTCGTTGTTATCTGTACACAACCAGTGGCGTCACTAGGGTTGTTGTCACCCAGTGCGGTAACTCATTATGTCACCCCCATTGACCCCCTTCCTGCACAAAAATTGAAAACTTTTATAGACAGTCATGTGCGGCAACTCATGGTGTCACCCCATAGACCTCCTTCCTGCACAAAAGTTAAAAATTTTTTTATAGACAGTCATTTTGGTGTCACCCCCTCTGATGGTGTCACCTGCTGCGGTCCGCACCCCCCTAGTGACGCCACTATATACAACAGTCAATATTCAACCATATTTGTCATTTCAATCAAACCGAATATTGAAACAGACACTATTAAGTATATACAGCATGGTAGGATGCAAAATATATCTGACCTAGTTAATACTTATGAAAGAATTCCGAGCTGTCGAACGTAGCAAGAAACTGTATCAAATACAGATGATAGAAAGAAATGAGGAACTCATACTCTTAGTACATACCTTTACAGCTAAAAGATAGCCACCGTGAAAAAAAAATTAGCATCTCGAAAAAATTCAATGATCTATACTGGTTAAAGGAGGATACCACGGACGGGAAATTACGTAAGTGGGTTACTTGCCCTACACTTTGCACGTGCAACAGAAAGTCGGTCACCCAAGTGAATAAAGCTATGCACATAGCATTAAGCAGATATTGCTAGATCACCCACAACTGGTAATGCTACATGATCGTTGCCGTCATATTGAAACCTAACATTTCCGTCCAAGTTGTTGTATAAATATTGATCATGATTAAGACAAGAGGCGTGGATGTATATGGTAGTTTAAGGTTTGAAGGACTTTAAGTGGTCACTTATGGTAATGTTAGAAACAATTTCTACATAGTTCACACATCTGATACTAACATTCTGACCCATAGGAATTAGGTCTGCGTTTGTCATCACTGTAAATGCAAGAATTTAGACTGTTAATGAACCCTAACTTTGTCTCTATTCTGAAGTTTGATAAACTATCGCCCTGATGTAAAACTACGAATCTGTTATGTGTAAGGGCAGTCGTCTCAAACCGCAGCTTGGGTGAACATAAAGGAATTTGCAAGCTATACTGGTTAGTACACTACTATACTTGCAGTAGAATGCATTATGACTGCAACTTTGTGCACACAATCCCGTGACATTATACATGTCAGTCAGAGATTCTGTCTACCTAAACAGTTACAGTAACCTTAAGCTGAAGATTATTGGCAGTCTAGACAAGACAACATCTTGATTTACTTTTAATTATTGCTTAGAGTTTACTGGACTAAATCGTTACAAAGTGATTGATAGTTAGTTAACGAAACAAAATCAAGACCCAGGCGCAGAAATTCAGCCACGGCTTAATTCCAAACATTGTAATATTTCATTTTTTTTTTCCTTCCAGGAGACAGTAGAAAATAAGCCCCTGCGAAGTCCCCTAAACCACACACACACACACACACACACACACACACACACACACACACACACACATATATATATATATATATATATATATATATATATATATATATATATATATATATATATATATATATATATATATATATATATAATTGCGCTGGTTCGAGGCAGGAAAACAAATTTCAGAAATTGATGCTATTGCCAAATAGAAGGAAAGTCTCTCTCTCTCTCTCTCTCTCTCTCTCTCTCTCTCTCTCTCACACACACACACTATACAGTGCTTAAAGTACCAAATATAGTAAATAAAAAACAGTGTACTGTGTGTATAGAGATAACTAACAGACAGTGATAGAAAGGAAGAGGCGAAATCTTTATGAGCTTAATATCAGAATTATTAATAGAAGAAGCAAATATGTTTATTTGGGTCAGGGTTTTGGACTTTCCTAAGTGAATTTTACAGGATATGGTTTTGATTTTGTAAGCATCAGCATCATTGTAGAAGGTTATTTTCCATTAGGTAATGGTTATTTTTTTAGAAAATGTTAATTGTCAAATAGATAACTATATAATCTCTTGTAATTGTGAGGACTTGGTCATTCGTGATTTAATATCTAGCTCTTTCAAGTTGTATTATGTTGTGACCAGTTGGCTGAATTTCAGTTTCTTCAAGTTATTGGATTCAAGTGAATATTTTCTCTGGAAATACAAAAGTGCCCTGATAAAATATTTGGATCAAGACATTCACTGGAATTTATACTGAATTCAAATCTGGAATTGTATTACTGTGATTCAAAAAAAAAGACTGTTGACACATCAGCACTCCATAAGCTATAACAGACACGTCATCGCCTTCAGTTTTGGATTTCGTAGTGACTTGTACTGAGATTTTTTCAGGACTTTAAGTTGTTAGGATTTGTGTCTGTAATTCTTGGATCATTTTGGGATTTAATTCGCAATATCGTGAGTTCTTTTTTCTCATTTTCACTTTGTGTTCTAAGGAAATAAATTATTTGTTAAATTTTACAAAACGTGTTGTCTTTCACTCTTTTCTGTTACTTATTTTAAGAGCATAGACTCGTAACAATGCCGAGTATTGAGCCGAGATTGGTGTACTATACAAACAGAAAATTTCCAGCCAGTAAATTCACTACCCCAAACATTAGGAGATACTTCCTCCACAATTTGATTTCTTTAATTTATTTATAATATTTGCCACTTGACCTCAAACAGTTTCTTACAATTATCATCAACGCCTTTATTTCGCAGATATTCTAGGAGATTGAAATGAAAATATACTATACTACATAAAAATAAAATAAAATAAAATAAAATAAAATAAATACTTTAATGCATTGGGAGATATTCTTTAGAAAACAACAAAAATGCTTTCTCATCCTGATAATATGGATTATGTGGACACTGAGAGAAATTCTCAAAATAGTTTAGATGTTGCTCAAGACATGCTAGAAAGTGAAGCGGAGGACAACATCAATTCAAAGTTGAATTTAAACTCACCAGAAGTGGATGATATGGGGAAACCGAAGGGAAATGACCGGAAAATTGAAAATGTCACTGATGCCGATGCTGTTATCGAAGATGATGCCAATGATGATGCCAATGATGCCAATGATGATGCACTATTTGTTTCACAGACATCGCAAGTGGAACAAGATTCAGATGTAGAAGAAATTGATGAAAGCATATACATGCAAATCAAAGCCAAATTTGGAACTCTTAATAGAAGTGCCTTTAAAGAAAAATTGAAATCAACAGTTGATGTCAAAGGTTTCAAAGATACTAGGCAAGCTATGTTCGATCTAGCAAAAAGGAAGAGATATGATTGTCCTGATGGTCGATTAGTAGAACGTTTACCTCGAACAAACAGTGCTCCTGTGGAAGATAAGTTATCGGAAGATATATTATATTCCATTTCATTGAAGGAGAGAATAATTACAGTGACATGAAAGCATGTATATCTAAATGGGCACTGAAACATAATTATGAAACAAGATCCTCCCAGCGTCTGAACTCCGTTAGAAGTGATTGTATATCACACAGTCCGAAAGCTTCAGTCAATGATTACGCCTTACAAAGAACAGATGAAGATGCTGATAGAATAAGCACAATATTTGCACAGATAGCGACAATGAATGATAAGTTTGAAAAAATGGCCAGATTGGAAAACCAGCTAGGTGATATTACCACAAAGAAAGAAAATGAGATTCAAAAATTAAAGTCAGATTTAATGGAAACAACGACGAATCTTGAAGAAGCTAACGCTCAGATAGAACAACTGAAATTAAAAGAGGATAAACTAATCAATGATAATAAAGGAATGTATATCCAGATGTCAACAATGGCAACCCGGGAAAACGAGATAAAAGGAATCACTTCTCATGTATATCAACATCTAGATGTGATCATGAAAAGGATCAACTGTATTGAAGGAAAGACTGACACAATTTGTACAAGACAGATACTTTTATGCAATCAGCCTAACAAAGGAAGTGGAAGAAACGTAGACTTACAAGTGAAAGAAAATCACGAAAATCATGAACTATCTGCATGCAAAGAGAGTAGATATGGTACCTCTCTATCTATTGACCAAGAAAATGTAGTATATGGACAAAAAGAGATACACAAAGAGCCTCCTAGAGCTCTTCCAGCAAATTTGTCTGGAAATGGTCTCGCTATGTTTACATTGAAGGATTTCCCGCCACTTTCACGGAATGATCGGATTAACATAACGGAAAATGTGAGTCATAATCAGCAAACAGAAGAAACACCTAAAAACGCAAGAGATAATAAGTCAACTGAAAATCGACAAGAGAGGCTAAAATATGAAGAAAGAACTAAGATAGAAATAAATGAAAACAACATAAACAAATCACAAAAAGGGCACGTCAAATCACCAAAAGATCAAAGAATGCTTCCGAATAACGAGGAGAGACAGAAAAAGAAAGATACATCGTATAGACGTATTGAGACAATCATTACCAGACCCAATCAAAGGGATATAGAATCAGATGTGTTTGAACCAGTTGTAAGAAACAAAATAAGACGCATTCTGCTCTCTAATGTCAAATCGAGAAAGAATATAGATGTAGTAAGGACAGCTATTGCAACCCATTGCAAGGAGGAAGGTGTGACAGTAACATTCGTCCGTCTCATAAAGGAACGACCCCAATGGGATGGATCAAATATATATACATTTCGACTAAATGTACTGGACAAAGATTTTGAACTGATGATGAACAATGAATCATTTTGGAGTTCTGGAATAAAATGTAGGGAATGGATGTCAAATAGAAAATGGAGAGAAGGCTACCCACCTGATGGAATACATGAGAAAAACAGCATATATTCATAAAGAGCATAGTCATGTGACTGTTAATTGCTTCTTAATTGTAACTTTGCTCATTATTTCAACATGGAATGTACATGGTATAATGTCTAGCACTTAGAAACTAATTGAATTGTTACCAGACACAGATATATTTGTTATCACTGAACATTGGCTTTGTACAAAGAATCTAACGTATTTAGATAAATTACATGATGATTTCAAAGTAATAGCGCTTCCTACTGAAAAGATACCACAATGCTATAGAGGTAGTGGCGGGGTTGCCATATTTTATAGATCATCACTATGCAAAGTAAGCACCTTGCAAACTGATTTGCCAAATATTATGGCGGTGAAAGTCTTAGTGAGAGATTTGGAACCTATAATCTTGATTGCAACCTACTTTCCCTCGACAACTAGAACTGATGATGCATATGACATATTTTGTGAAAATGTTTTTGATATGTATGATAGATATTCTGTTGAAAATATATGCATAATTATAAGCGATATGAATGCCGATCTTGTGTGTAAAAATCCACCCAGAAGAGACTTTGCTCTCAGGAAAAGAATAGAACAGAGAAACATAGTTCCTACGTCGGTGATAAAGCCTCATGAACATTACATCACGTATAGATCAAAAGACATGTCACGAACGTCCACACTTGATTATATACTAATACCTGAAATAATCAGAGGTGGTATAAGAAGACACATAGTAAACGGCAAAATTGATTTCTCAATATCGGATCACCTACCTGTTACAGCGGCATTTGCAAAAGATATGTTGAAGGAAAATATAAAGACACGTGTATTTCCAAGAATGAAATGGAACTTGGCAAATTCATTAGAAATCAGCATGTATGAATCTGACATTAGTGCATTCTTGAATTTCACCTATGAGTGCAAAAAAGGTAGAAGATATAGAGAAGTATAATGAATTGATAACCAAATGTGTACTAACTGCATCAGACAGATATATTCCAAAGTCCGAATTTAGATCCCACTTGAAACCATATTGAAAGAAAAATGGCCTTGAAAAATCACATAAGGATATGAGAAAAGCGCGGGGAGAATATATCAAAGCAGGAAAAACTAGAAGCACAAACTGTAACATCAAAAGAAAATACAAGGACGCAAAAAGAGAGTTTAGAAAGAAACATAGGCTAGAGAAAAATGTATATAAAGAGTGCATATTTGAAGAAATAGGAGAGAGTGCAGAAATGGGAATAGACGAATTCTACGCAGTCATACGGGAAAATAGGAAATATAAATCAAATTATGGTAATATTGTATTTCGAGGAGTAGAATCAAATAATTTGGATGAATGTGTCAGTCTATGGAAACTATATTTTTTCTGAATTAAGCGGTACAAGAGATAAGGAAAATAATGATTATGTCAAGATGAAGAATATGTACGAAGAAAGCAGACTAGAGACTGATAACATAAAATGTAATCCTATTACAGAGGAAGAGGTGTTACAGCATATCAAGTCTTTAAAAATAAAAAAATCACCAGGCATTGATTGCGTATCGAATGAGCATTTAAAGTATGGTGGAAAATATTTAATCAGACATTTAATTGCCCTTTTTAATTACATGATCCAGTTTGAGTATTTGCCTAATGTATATAGATGTGGGATGATTATACCGATATACAAACAAAATGGTAAAGATAAAAAGGATCCGGTGAATTATCGTGGAATAGCATTGACATCTTGCCTGGGAAAACTGTTTGAAAAAATATTGATGACCAGAATTCAAAAGTATTTAGACAAAATAAACTTTCCACATCCTTATCAGTTTGGATTTCGTAAGGAGGCTGGTGCTATTTCTGCTGCATTTACTCTTCAGGAATGTTTGATACACTATACTAATCATAACTCTAATGTATATTGTGTGTTTCTGGATAATGAAAAGGCATTCGATAGACTGTGGCATTGTGGACTACTAGAAAAATTAAAAAAGTTAGGAATTAATGCAAAAATATGGAGAATAATCGCCCATTCTTACACACAGTCAAGTGCCTGTGTAGCTTGTAGAGGATGTATATCTAACACATTTCCGTTGCGGAAAGGCGTTGGTCAGGGGCGTGTAATGTCCGCTTTTCTTTTTCTCGTGTACATAAATGACTATTGAATGAACTAGTCATGACTAATTGCAGCATAACAATGAATCAGATGAACATACCTGGCATGCATTTGGCAGACGACACTACTCTACTAAGCTCTACGCTGAATGGATTACAGATACTCGTGAATACAGCTTATCAGTATGCACAGAAGTGGAGACTGAAATATGACCCTAACAAGAGTAATTGGATGATATTCAGTAGAAAAAATGAAGTGTACTCATCAAACGGAATTACTTTGGGTTTACATGATATTCCTAGAGCAAAAAAAGTGAAATATGCAGGAGTTACTTTTTCACAGTCAATGAAAACTAGTGATCGTATAGACTATTCGTACGATAAAGCTAAACGTGTAACAAACTCACTATACTCAATTGGATTAAATGCAAATGAAATTAATCCTGTAGTTTCTGTGAAAGTCTGGGAAAGAGTTATATTACCGTCTGCTTTGTATGGCTCAGAGCTCTGGTTTAATATGTCATATCAGGGCATTGAATCATTGGAGAAAATACAGCGATATTTCGCCCGGAGAGTACAAGGTTTTTCCTCAAAGATCGCCTATTGGATCTACGACATCATGCTTGGGGATGATTTCAATGGAAGCTCGCAAAGATAAACAAAAACTCGTATTCCTTGGTCGCATGTGTAGAACATCGGCAAACTTAACTGCTAAAAAGTTTTTCCTCTGGACTGTTGGAAATTTGATTTTTGACCCCCAACATAGCTATTCTTTTATATATGATATAAGTACTGTACTGAAAAAGTATGATTTAGAAGACTATCTCAACGACTTCATTTTCACTGGAAAATTTCCAGACAAAATAACATGGAAAAACTTAATTGGGACGAGAATACAGGCATTTGAAGAGAGAAAACATGAAATGAGTATTAGAAATCCATCAGAGGGATTCGGTATATTTTTAAAAATTAATCCAGGACTAAATATGCACCACCTATGAAAAGTCGCTTGCACTGACTCAAGCAGAAAAATGGAATATGGGACATTGATTCGTATTGGAGGAATGCAAGCAAGACCTGGACTGTGTCCCCTGTGTGGCAAAATAAGTCATGACCGTATTTTGCACATCTCAATGAATTGCCCCTTAACATTAGACGACAGAAATCACTAGATGGAAAGTCTATTTTCGTATCTGCCTCCAGTGATTTACCGTGATTTTTGTGATCAGATCGATGATGATATACTGATTATGCTACTTGGTGGTTTTAATGACATCTCAGAACGTTTGGAGCTTGAGGATTGGATTAATGTGATCAGACTATCTACGAAGTATTTCATTAAGATAAAGGATATTATATATTCGATTCCATAGAGAACTTATACATAATATAAGGAAAGAAAAACTTGTACTGGACTGCAAAGCGATTAGGATGCTAGCCATTTCTGTTGTGTAATTCTACTTTCAAATGTTCATTTATTTTATTTCTTTTTCTCTGTAGCTATATTTTTAAGAGCAGTAACATATTGTAATCTATCTAGTTAATAATGATATTAGTTTATTTATTAGTTTGCTATTACAAGTAATTCAGAGAACTTCATAAGTAACGAATACACTATTTTTGTGATTCTATGTATTACATTGCATTTTTAATACTTTGTCTTAAAATCTTCAGAAAATGGAGGAATAAAAGAATCTCTCTCTCTCTCTCTCTCTCTCTCTCTCTCTCTCTCTCTCAGACACACACACACACACACACACACACACACACACACACTATACAGTAATTAAAGTACCAAATATAGTAAATAAAAAACAGTGTACTGTGTGTATAGAGATAACTAACAGACAGTGATAGAAAGGAAGAGGCGAAATCTTTATGAGCTTAATATCAGAATTATTAATAGAAGAAGCAAATATGTTTATTTGGGTCAGGGTTTTGGACTTTCCTAAGTGAATTTTACAGGATATGGTTTTGATTTTGTAAGCATCAGCATCATTGTAGAAGGTTATTTTCCATTAGGTAATGGTTATTTTTTTAGAAAATGTTAATTGTCAAATAGATAACTATATAATCTCTTGTAATTGTGAGGACTTGGTCATTCGTGATTTAATATCTAGCTCTTTCAAGTTGTATTATGTTGTGACCAGTTGGCTGAATTTCAGTTTCTTCAAGTTATTGGATTCAAGTGAATATTTTCTCTGGAAATACAAAAGTGCCCTGATAAAATATTTGGATCAAGACATTCACTGGAATTTATACTGAATTCAAATCTGGAATTGTATTACTGTGATTCAAAAAAAAGACTGTTGACACATTAGCACTCCATAAGCTATAACAGACACGTCATCGCCTTCAGTTTTGGATTTCGTAGTGACTTGTACTGAGTTTTTTTCAGGACTTTAAGTTGTTAGGATTTGTGTCTGTAATTCTTGGATCATTTTGGGATTTAATTCGCAATATCGTGAGTTCTTTTTTCTCATTTTCACTTTGTGTTCTAAGGAAATAAATTATTTGTTAAATTTTACAAAACGTGTTGTCTTTCACTCTTTTCTGTTACTTATTTTAAGAGCATAAACTCGTAACAATGCCGAGTATTGAGCCGAGATTGGTGTACTATACAAACAGAAAATTTCCAGCCAGTAAATTCACTACCCCAAACATAAGGAGATACTTCCTCCACAATTTGATTTCTTTAATTTATTTATAATATTTGCCACTTGACCTCAAACAGTTTTTTACAATTATTATCAACGCCTTTATTTCGCAGATATTCTAGGAGAGAAGATTATATATCCCGTAACACCTGTCTCGAACATAGTACAACAGACATCGAGACCTACCCCTATTTAAAAAATATACAGAACATATCCGATCACAAAAGCGAAGAGAGAAGAACGGACTGCAGTACTGTCTATGGTGTGATGGCTGTATGAAAATAAATGACAGTTAAAAAATGGATACAAAATTTAAAGAAAAATTAACAAGCTGTACAGCGTATTATTTTCCTTTCAACCAGGTTAAATGCTTCGGTTAAGAAGAGAAATGGTATCAGTATGTAAAAGGATGCAAATCTGATACACATGAGGCAAATATTTCACATTCAAACTATTGGTGTTTTTTATATAAAAATGCGCATCCAATTTTCCCAATGATGATTCAAAGAATAGATTATAATTCATTGATACCGTGCAAAGTGTGATATAAATATCTGGCAAAGTCAACCTCAATAGGCAATATGGCAACATCTCGATAAGTCTACCAAAGTTAGAACTGACGTATATGTATCTTGTACACTTTCACATTGTTACCACTCATGGAGGAGTATATAATAGGTGGTTCCGAACACAAGATATTATATTTCATCTTGATAGCTTCATAACCTACTCTTGTGTTCGCATCCGTCTTACCCTAAAACTTGGGTGGACTACCGCTTTTGTTTAATTGAAATTATCTGACATTTGGTCCTGTTGATAACAATATGGTATGCTCGGATCCATCTCATACAAACGAAGGCGGGGTTGGCGGGATTGGAAGGGGGGACTATCGCCGATGTGAAAAATACCGGTTTTAGTTTTGAAAACGAATGTGATTCCCAAAACCAATGTTTCCCCCGATGGTGTTTGTATCAATCATAGATCAGTCAATAAAGTATCTTTAACATTTCCTCTAATATTTGTATGGCCCTAAGCCAAAGTTGTAATACTATCATCCAGAACATAGTGTTTGCCATCGCAACAAGACAGACTCACTCTGTTAAGTCTGTAAATAAATCATTACAATTCGATCTAATCATGTTCATGCGAGAAAACATCTTAATTCCTCCTACCTTTACCAAATAATGATCATTTTTCAACGATATTTGGCGATATTTATTTTATTCCTTTCGCACGTTTTTCTAACATCTCAGCCTGTTAATTTAACCGACTACATCTTGCTTCGTAATCCAATAAATTCCGTTATAGTCACCGAGTTCGTTTCATCGTTAAATTTGCCAATGACTTTGTTATTAGAAACATCGTGAAATTGATTCGTCTTAGGGTAATTCGAAAAATCGAACAAGAGAACATATCTTCATACACATCCTCGGTATTAATTTCATAACATAAGCTATCAGTATCGGTAAACAACAGTTTGGAGTTATTGCAGTAACGGAATTTGATACGCTCGTAATGAAAATGATACATGAGCACTTTGAATAAATATAACACTGTATAACTGCAATAGATGGGTTTGCTCGTCACCCACTGGGTATTTTTCCTGTGGATCGTTACAAAATTTTTATGAAAGATTTTTATGCTGACAAACGTGGGATCGGCTACTATTTATTTCTCCGCACGACATCATTGACCAGCTCGCTTTCGAATTTTTTCCATCATTTTTTCGAATACAGAAATATTCATAAGTTTGAAAAAGTCTTTTTCGAAATCATTATTGGCTAAAGTCCGTTTTGAAGTGTTAAAAACTAATGTCTCTAACCACTTGCGCTGATCAAATTTGAGCAAACGATGAATTCCTACCAGTTCCACTCCTAGGGACAAACATTAAGTGAGATTTTTGTAATGAATTAATTTTCTCCTCCGCACTCTAATTCCTGTTTTAAAGCAGCGTGTGAAGGCTCATCATGTCCTCGGTGACCACTAAACTTTCTGATGCCAGTGGGTAATCGTTATTCGGCTGGTGGAGTTCTTGAGGATTAAATAAATCGACCTCGAGAAAGTAGACGGTGCCATTATCGCTGATGAGCAGATCCTCTGTAAAAACAAAATTCCGGATTCATCCACAGGCGTCATTTGTGACATATCCTATCGATAAAGATTATTATCGTAAAATAAGTGACGTATTTAAGTATTTAAAATAAGTGACGTATTTAGATTCCCTCGTATGATGGTAATCAGGTAAATATATCTTCTCTGCTTTCGAATGCCAATGGGCAAAGACGCTGATCCCTTCCAGAATTTCTTTTCGATAAAATTGAATCTGTTGACATCGGTAAACAAAAAGTTGACTCCGTTGAATTTTTTATGGAGCGTCCCATGATAAACCAACAAAGATCTAATCCGTAATAATTGGGACACATATCCTTGAATTTTCAAAGACGTCCGCGAGCAGCAACAACTCTGTTGTCAAGTACAAATCATGATAATCTCCCATGGTGGTCATCCCAAACACATCCCATACTTTTAGCGCATGAGCGGAACCCGCCTGGGTATTATTTGAATATGTCAATGAGCTGTAAAACTCCTCTTTATGTGGTAAATGTGTTCATCAAATTTGATCCAGAGATTGGTGAACTTGTAAGAATAGACTCCTTTGCATGTGACATACTCGACATTATCCCCATTTTTCTCTGGTGTGCTTGAACTGTTCGTGTTTTTGACGAGATCGTCTAACGAAGCCGTCATAAACTAAAAACTACCGATGCAACTTATTTTGCCTAAAGAAAACGACTTGCATTTTCCATGTTGTTAGGGATACATTTGATTTTATGCGAGAATTTTCCAAAACATTTCACGATCAAAGGCGAGTCGTATCCTCGCAAATTAATCATCACCACAGGGACAAAATAAGTTGGGTTCATTTCAAATGTAAATGATACACATTCAGAACAACTCCTCTCTATTTGCCGTTGTAACGACAACGATCTCTCACGCGGTCATTTTCTAATAACTTTCCGCCGATCGATTAATCCACAGCATTATTGAAATGGCTTTGCTCAATAAAAAATCATTTGAGCCCGTAAGACAAATTCTATCTGATCCACCTCTGCCAAATCCCGCGCAAACTTTTCCATGCAATCCGGCGTACGATAGAGTTTAACTTCGGAATTGTAATTTTAACTGATGCACACGATTTTGTACGCAAAACTATGTCAGAGGCATGATCCCGATGACCCACAGGCATAATCAGCGTCTCGAAATCGGCGTACACTACAAAAGGAATCTTCATTTGGCAAAGAAACGTTTTCAAGGTTATTTGTTCATTTCTCTCTTTGGGAGGTTTCACCACCACCACGATGACACAATCCTGTACATGATAGTTTATTTTTTATGACTTGGGAAATCGGTAAACACCTTTTGCACAAAAAGGGCACTTCTTTCTGATACTTGTCCGCTCATGATCCTAGACAAAAATTAATCCAACAAATGTGACCGTCCTTGTCATCCTTATAAACGTATAAAAGATCAGTATAAATTTTATATTCCACATCACCGGGTAACCTGAGAGGGTAAATACTTCCACAGTGTCATGTGGCACCGCACCAGAACAAATTAACTCCGATGTGATTTTGTTTTTCCAATTTTGGAATGTTGTAGATCTGTATTGGAAATTCAATACCAGTAAAATTTAAAGTGTTCTCGTATGTCTTGTGATAATTTATCTTGTCAGGGGGGATAAAATGCGAATAATACTGCTCGTTTAAAGCATTCGTTATACACTGTTCTACAATCTTCAGAGATATAATGTACTATTTATTATGGATTTTTATGTGCTGAATTCAAGTATGATAACTGATTGGTTACTGTTTTCAAGATATTTAACCTTTTACATTTTTCGTCTATGTATGTTGTGTAGATAGTAGAGTTTTTATCAAACTGTAAACCTAGGTCTTTTCATGTGTTTATGGCTGCTTTACATGATAATATTTCACTTGTTATGTTTATGTAACACTTTAAAAAAAACAGCAAAAGAGTTATATAAATAACATTTATTATGAAACAAAACGCAAAAAACTATTATGTATATACAAGTACATAGTATAGTCCTTATTCAGTGTCTGCTTGGCACTTCTTGGCTTGTATCTTGTATTCATTAAATGGAGCATCTCTTGTCACTGTCCAACAATAGTCTACAAGCACTGATGGGCTCCATTTGCCCTGACAGCATTTCTCCATTTTTGCAATGTCTTGGTGAAATTGCTCGCTGTGCTCGTCGCTGACTACTTCGCATTTCGGTGGAAAAAAATCTAGATGAGAGTGACATGTTGCAACGAAGGATTTTTTATGCCTTGAGGAGGTTTTCAACCAACTCCCTGTAGTTGTCTGCCTTGTTGTTTCCGAGAAAATGTGTTGCCACTAACTGGAAGGCTTTCCATGCCGTCTTTTCCTTGCCACGCAGTGCACGATCAAATACATCATCTCGAAGACATTAAAGAATCTGAGGACCAGCAAAGACACCTTCCATTATCTTAGCTTCACTTAACCTTGGAAAGTTTCCTCTGAGGTACTTGAAAGCTGCTTGTGTTTTGTCCATGGCCTTGACAAAGTTCTTCATCTGACCCAGCTTGATGTACAAGGGTGGTAACACAGTCTTCCTTGATTCAACAAGTGGTGGATGCTAAACACTTTTCCTCCCAGGCTCCAATGACTGAATGAGTGGCTAATCTCTCTTGATGTAGTCGGAATCTCTCGCACAACTATCCCATTCGCAGAGAAAACAACAGTACTTTGTGTATCTAGTCTGCATACCAAGCAAGAGAGCAAAAACCTCCAAATCGCCACAATGCTGCCACATAGGTTTCCTTCATATAGACTGCATGACCAACTGGAAACGGTGGCAAAACATTGCCAGTATGCAGCAAAACAGATTTAAGACTCGTCCTCGATAAATCAATGAACAGTCTCCACTCATCTGGATCATGAACGATCTTGAGGGCTGCTATCTCACCATCGATGTTGTTGTAGGCTACAAGTTCACCTTCCATGAAAAAGAATTGGACAAGATCCTTTTGACGGAACATGGAAACCCTAAAAACGTCTGCCAGGAGATTCCACTGCTGTAGTCTGGATCCCAACAGTTCTGCCTTACCCTTGGATAGTTCCAAATCCCTGACAAGGTCACTCAGTTCACCTTGTGTTATGTGGTGTGGTTCAGAGGAGTAGGCTGGGAGAAAATATGACATTGATGGGTCAGGACTAGAAGTTTCATCATCCTCCTCCTCGTCTGACTCAAGCTAGAATGATTTTAGTGCATCAGGAACCGGCAGTCCTTTTCCGTGGGGTACTTGACGTATAGCTGATGGATTGTGTGGATAATGCACAGTCCACTTTGTCTTCTTTGACTCACCTTTCCCAACTGGAGGCACCATGCAGAAGTAACAATTGCTGATACAATCTGTTGGCTCTCTCCAAATCTTTGGCACTGAAAAAACCATAGCTTTCCTTTTCTTGTTCAACCACTGGTGAAGATCTGTTGCACAAGTGTTACAGCATATGTGTGGGGCCCACCTCTTGTCCCGATCTCCAGTTTTGCTGCCAAAATAAAGGTGATAGGCTTTCTTAACCATAATGGTTATACTGCGCTTTTGTGATGCAAAAGTCACTTCACCACAAACATAGCAGAAGTTATCTGCATTGTTCACACAAGTACGAGGCATCTCTTTTCACTTTGGCTAAGCAGAAATGTGTCCCTTTGCAAAATCAAACACTGACAAATAAGAGAGCACGACACTGTATGATTTCTAGAGCTGATATAGGGAAATTTGTTCTGCAGGGTGATGTAGGCTTAGTTATGATTGCATCATCCATGATTTCAAGGAATAACATGATACCATTCATTTCACGTATGACGCAATACCAGCTTGAGATTGCATCATTCATTGTTTTGTCTAAAAAGCAAGTATTGTCCAAACCCAGTCAAGGATTTATTTATAGATCTAATCAAAGATATATTTTAGTCATTTCTGGTTTAAATTGAGATCCCTTCCCTTTATAACTCACCTATCCTCCGCCATTTCCAAGTCAAGGGTCGTATATACTGACCCAGTATCATATCTCAAAAACTAGAGCCAATCAACAATTTTAAGCATCATTTTCGTTCTCAGTGACCCAGAACTAGTTAAGTTTGACTACATTTATTTCGGAAGCACTTTGACTGTAGACTAGTTATCATTATTTTTAATACAACCTTGACATGCCACTATTTTTCGAGTCAATGGTACCTTTGAGCTCGCCCGGATAGGATTGTATTTGGCCGAGTGGACGTTTTATCCTGTCACCCCTACCATAAAGTGGGCTCGCTGGCTCGGATCATTTGTCTAAAGAGCACCTGCACGATCATATTAAATTTAATGCTGCGATGTTCATCCAACTGAGAAGCCAAAACCCTTCGTATACCTGCTTTCGACATGGCGGTGATTTCGTCAATCAGAACAGGGTCTTCAAAAAACAACGTAAAACGTTTATCGAAACCTGCAAATGCGTGCATCGGTTGTCTGAACTCCAGTACTTATAATAATATTGGTTTTCTTTAATTGGTTGTGCGCAAACAAATTTGCATACTAATTAAATAAATCAGTACAGTATGAACCATGAACCCATCTAGGTTTGATCCTCAGAACCTTCTTGTTATGGATCATTTTGATAATTTTATGCTTCTTGTGATTATATTCGTCTACGATTTCTGGTAAAAAAAATCTAGATATCGTGATGTTATCGCTGGTGAACCTTTTCCACATGCAATTTTTTTAGCGTTCTGTTGAACCGCTTGACCACTACGGCTTTTCCTTGGTTTTGTGTGTTGTACAAAATGATGTGATTTTTTTTAAGCCAGTCCGGGACGGTTTTATGATAGAATTCGCTGCCATGATCCGCCCATAATTTTCCTGTTTTTATTTTTCTCTATGCAAATGAACGCGTCGACGATAGAAGCTCATTTATACATTTGTAAAGGTATAACCCAGGCGAATTTGTTGAGCACAACGATAATGGTGAGTAAATATTGATTTTATTGTTATGAGCGTTGTAATATCTCATGTCGACGGGTTGATGCAATTCTTCAGCAAGCTTTTCTTGGTGCTCAGTGATTTCTTTAGAATCACCGGGAACACTGTCGCTAATTCCGTGTGGTGTGCAGGCACACGTACTCCAGATTTATAGTTAGCTCCTGTGATTCCGCGCACTACATCGCGGTCGACTCTCTCTCTCTCTCTCTCTCTCTCTCTCTCTCTCTCTCTCTCTCTCTCTCTCTCTCTCTCTCTCTCTCTCTCTCTCTCTCTCTCTCTTATTTAGGTTTTAACTCCCGTAATATCGCATTCGGCGTTATCCATTGGATCATCTTTGTAACAAATATCGCGTCGTATGGCAGTCGCACCCACACCATTATATGGTTCTTGACCGGGTAGCGGCTGATCGATTTCATCGAGTGGATTCCAGGACCACTCGTATTTGTGTCCGGGTAATGTAAATCCTTCTTTATGCCTCAGGAGTTTTCTTATGATTTTAAGAATATCAATAGCACCTCCTATAATTTTACTTCCTCCCATTTGACACATTCTCCCACACAGACATTATGTTCTATTCTGATATTGTAATTGCTAGTATCCATTCTCAGCGGTACCAATGAGCTTGCATGTTTTTTTAAAATGATTTTTATAAAAAATTATACATGCATGATTAACAAAATTATCAATCACATAAAAAGTCTTTCCCGATACCACGCGAGATTTATTAGCACCACAAACAACGCACTGAGACTTAATCATTTTACGATTGCTTTTGGTAATCTCCTTTACCTCTTCCCGGTTTCCCGTCCTCGACCTTCAACGTAAGCACTACGAACTATTACCGTTAATTTTTATGCTATTATGTTTCTATTAAATTTTAAATAGTTTCCACAGAAGATTCTCCGATATGCCTCTCCTTAATAAAATTTGGTCTTGTTCTCGGTAATGTCACACTTCGTCTTCTTTTTGTTCCCACTCTTCCAGAAGTCCAGCAATATCGACCCGCCAACACCACCTAATCAAGGCTGGATAAAACCTCCTTTGGATAATTCTGCCACGGAAAGTTTAAGGATTAACCTTTTTTAGCCTCAACGTGTTTATTTAATGCAGCCACCTAACGAGCAGTAAGCATGAGTTTATCAGGAACGCTTGGCATAGACGCTACCGCAGCCTCATCGAGTTTAACCGATACCGATTTTTAACATTGTGCTGCTGCTTTCCCTTTGTTTTGCTGACAAAGTTAATCAGACTGGAACACACGACAATCTATTTTAACATTTGATATTAATTACGTTTTCTACGTTTTTCATATTATCGTAACCACGGATGATATTGCTAACTGGTGATGTGAATGCCATCCTTTGTTTTTAATTTCCACTTCCATAAATTCTACGGGCAAGTTCTTTGCTAGCAATGGCCACGCCTTTACACTTCACTACTCGTCCTGTCATCCCAGTAGCCGCTTGGTAACAATGCCTATGCTAAACTTTAGGACCAAGAGTCTTAATCACAGGAAAAATTGCTGAAGCAATAGACCCATCTGAAATGCTTGCATTTCAAGTCTCATCCTTGGGCCGGCGCTGTCTTCGTCGTGGCATGTTTTATGCAGACCACATGAGATATTTTCAGGAATAGCCAGTGCATTTCTAGAAATAGCCATTGCATTTTACAAATGCCTACCCATTTTGACACAAACATCGTCTTTAAAATAGCCTTGCATTTTAGACGATAGTGGTCTATGAAACAGCCTCGCTGCTACAACACGACATTCATTTTCCATTGAGGAACTCCAACGTCGTGAACTGATCAGAGGTGACTAAAGAGTAACACGAATAATCCCCACCAGGGGCTGCTGCCCACCGGATTTCAATATATGCTGGGGAGTCTTTAAGACCTTCCGAATGTTTGAAGCCTTCGAAATGAGATATGGGGTATAATGCTGCAAAATCTTCTAAAAACATTTGAGTGGCTGTGTCCGTGTCCTGGTATTTTTGCAATGCTTCCATCAGCATCATGTACGCTTGAGTGTAATTTCTATTAGCGAAAACAAAATTACATTCGAGTTCTCGTTCGGGATATTGCCTCGAATTAATGCGGACATAAATGCGGATTACCCCGATATGATCGTCACCACGCTTTCGTCACCTGAACAGGCGTGAACTGCTGCATGTAAATCCGGTTTTGTTCGAAAAATAATTTGTTTAGTGAGTTCAGCTATCATCGATTCTAACTGAAGCGCATGCGTTATCGAGAGAGTGATTTTAGGCATCCATAACCAACTCAGAATAGAATGTAAATCTGCGGATGCAGCGGTCTTGTTCATGTACTGTGATGGAGAATCGCGCTGGAGCACCAATATTTGTTTGATGCCCATGAAACCGTGGTGATGTCACGGCACACACCGAAAATCAAACGCATCGGAATCAGCATACAATTTTCTCGGTGAACGTACTTGAAAGCCCTTCGAGTTGCAAATCCAGCGCTGCAATTAGCTTGTCTCTCAAAAGTAAAATTAGTCAAGAAATTTGTCCCGTTCAGCGCATCACCGTTACCCACACCATTTGCAGGAAGTAGATCCGCCGTAGCACGAAATTTGTTATTGATAGTAGGTATCGAGCCGGTATCTATGTACCACCACAAGCTCGTGGCGAACGACCTCATGTAATCATCTCTGAACTAGATCAGGTCGAGGCAGGTAATGGCATGTGGCAAATATCGGTTATTTCTTCCACGGACTGATTATTTAGTTGGCATTATGTAGATATGAATAACGACCACCCATTATGTTGCAACGTGATCTGAGTAGCGTCGGCAAAATAAGCCGGAGGCACGGCATTAGTCTGAATTTCTTCGGATTTCCGAAATAGCTTTATGACGTAACAAATAAACATTCTCGTCTCGAGTCTCGATTTTTCGGTGTGTGCTTGTATTCAAGTTCGTCATATTCGAGTCTTGGTATTCGACGTACTCATATTCCGTTGTGGAATCGTCGACAGGGATATCATCATATCATTTCAGGTAATCGGGAGTGAATCTAGAGATCATGGTTTTATACATTTTGTATTATCATTAATTCTTGATTAATCAATGATTGATAATTCCCAATGTTTCTGAAATAACAATCTGAAGTTATCAGTCATCACCATAATCATTTTAAACCTATCAAGTCATTAACCCTGTGATTGTGGATCTATATGTAGCTGTGCCGAACTGCCAAAACTCTTTCCTAAGTCGGATATAATCTGCTTGGACTGTGCTGAAAGTTTATCCGCGATTTTGTCGAAAGTGCGCTAGATCGGAGTTGGTGTGCTCTACGTCGGTTTGCCCGAGATCTCTCACACAGCCCTCCGGTGGCTCCTCCTTCAAAGGATTGGTCCAGCTTTAGAAGCTTACCAGGGTAATGCTGAACTATTTTTGGAAAATAACGTGGGTGAAAATGCAGCGATGATTTTGCGTCTCGCTTTACGTTTTAGCATTATTTTTTATAACATTACCCGATACAAATTTTTTAAATGATGTTTTTACGCCGGATGTGAAAAACTCATTAAACACGTTTATGCCGGATGCATAAATCAAATTAAAGCCGCTTGCGTCTAAAGACGTTTAAGTCAGAGGAACTTACACCTCAAACGCAGATAATACGTGATTCTCTCGTTGTTGTTATCCACGGAATTTCCGGGTTGGTCTCTGATCCATAAAGTAATTTCAGAAATCGAGTATGTGTTCGTGAGGGGATAGTAAATGAACGAATTAATTCGGAGTTGCATCAACGACCCGGAAGGCTAAATAATTGCTGCCGAATAAATCACGTTGGACGTTGCACCAAAAGAGCCTTGAGCAATCGAAAAATTAATGAGCAAACTGTTGATGTCGGTGATGTTCACCGAAAAACTCTCCTTCGTACACGCCGTTTCCCATAATAACACTAGACGCAAAACCTTACTCCGATCCTGGTACGTAGGATTGAGTTTTTCCGTTGGATTTTAATATTGGATGTATTATGGCCCCTAACGGTTATCAGCCGGGAAATTTCAGTGTCAATATCGGTAATGATATAATCACCAGGAGATATCGTGATGGTTTGCTATCCGAGTAGTAGGGTTTTGGTGACCTAATAAATCAAGTTATTTTTTCCGGCAATATTGATAAAAACTGTTCTAAATAGCAGCCGAAATCAGAGTGATTTCATAAGAGGATTTCCGATACAATTGCAGCGGCGGATTATATCTGATTGTCGAACTAGCCCAGCAAGAATCAGATAACTAAGTCGTATCGTCGAGCGACATTTCTTTATATAATAATTTCAACAGAAACTATCAATAATTTTTATACAGAAATTACTGCACCGTGATTCATACAGAAATCAAGTCCCGGTACAATATTTGGTACTGTTCGCGAATTGCTAATTTTTGGTTTGAAAGATGGTTTAGAATTCCCATGATTTCATCACTGAGTTATGCACGTGTATTTCCCGCCTTTTTAGAAGCAATGAGTAATCTTAACCGTGAGACGATTTCAACCTGCTGCTGGTAGTAACGGATATGATACCCGTCACGTGTATTAGATAGTAACTGATATGATACCCGTCACGTGTATTAGATCCGTCACTAACCTGAATACCCCTACCTATCTTTTTCTTTTTCGGATTGGAGTTTATACCGAGTCTAATTAATGTAGTGTATACTTTGATGCGTAATTCGTCTCGTAGTATTCACGAATTTTTTTAAATTCCTCTTGAAAAAGACACTGAAATCATCTTTGGATTTCTTAGTTTTGGCTAAACTTTCATTATTCCGTCGCCTGTACTCATGAGATAATCTTATATCATTAGTTATTTTTCCTTTCCTCACCCAATTTCATTTCACCCATATCAGTTAGGATGTCCGTCATGGTTTGATCCTGAAGAATCCTTGCTTCTTCAGTTTGGCAAGTTTTCCATGATATCATCATATTTTGCATTAGAGTCTGCAATCCTCGCAAAGAGTTTATCATGTTTGGCGACTGTGGCTGCATCAAATTCAATTAATTTTGTAATGAGTTTGTTCTGCTTTACATCGTGTCCTGCAGTGGTGCTACCAAGCGATTCCGTTATAGATTTAAACAATTCTTGGGCCTCATCCCGCTGAAATTCTTGTTTACCCACTATATCTTCTTACATTTGCCGACGTAGCGCGCATGTTGCGCCCCATATTTCTCTGCACGTCTTCACGTGGCTGCTTAGATTAAATTTTCTCAAATGACATGTTTTATACTGATAGCAATAGATATAATTTTCACGGAGGAGGAACGTAAAATTCGTCAAAACTTTTTCAATATTTTCAAGTATGCTTTCGGCATCACTATAAAACTTCATGAAATTGTTTTTAGATCGCTGCGTTATAAGACTCTTTGAAATATTTCTAAGTGATGCCCATGCAATGGTCCCTAGCTATAGAAACCATCTCGCGACTATCCAACCTGGAAAAAGCATGAAACAACCCGTGTTTCTCTGGACGTATTTGGGCACGTCGTAATACATGAAACAACCCGTGTTTCTCTGGACGTATTTGGGCACGTCGTAATACGACTGTGTTAAGTAAATGCTGTTAAAATGTTAACGAAATCGAAAACGAAAAGTACTTGCATATTTCTGTCATGTTCTTCCGGTCGACCTTAATGTCGACAAACACAATGATTTTATTATTCCCGGAAAGCTCTTCGATTGGATCGGTTTCATCCGACTCAGTAATCGTAAACACAAAGACACCGGTGTTCAACATCACTGATTTGTTAAACTCAGATAACATTTGGTATTTATCCTGCTGAGGATTTAAAGTGTAAATCATAACCCTGTCGTAATACGACATGTTACTGAGTAATAAACTCATCAACAACTTGGTTTTATCGCTACTGGTAGAACCCACGATCACGTGATGACAATCCGGTAATAAAAACAATGTTTGTGCTTCTTGTTTTCTTTAGAATAAAAACATAAATGATGTTTATTTCTTACAAATAATGTCCTATACAACATTTTGAAATTTGATAGGCACAGGAGGATCTTTGGCAAGCGATTCTGAGCTCGACAAAAATATTATTCGTTCTGGAGACACCATGTCGGGAAATTTGAACATGGGAGCTAATATTATCAGTGGATTGCAGAATAATTATCCTGCAGCAGCGGATCATGTGGCCAGATGGTCTCTCGTTGAGACGCTGGCTAATAACAAATTAGCGCTAACAGCAGGTACCATGATTGGTAGCATTGATATGAATGGAAGATCTTTATCCGGTCTACCTAAGAACTCTTCAGCTAAACCAGACTTAAGTTCATTGGAAGTATCGTGGAGTCCTATCGAGGCCGGTTTGGCGGACAAACTGAGAAACACAAAGGGTATTATGACGCGATTGATCACCATGAGTCAAAATGCAACCATATTAGGATTACCCACTGCGACACCATGTTTGCATAGTATCTTAGCATATTATGGGTATATTAAAAATATGCTATCCATAAAACGGGAGGCGACTTGTTGATGGGAGAATTTATTATCGTTCGTGATGGTACTAACAATGTGAGTATTCTTGTGTCCACTGGGACAAAATTTCTTGTGACGGATTATCCACCCTCGATGATCACCAAAGTTACCTCCAAACAATACGCAGATAAAACCCTTTGAAAAAATAGTGCAGGACATATTCCCGCTTTAACGGATTATATCAACAATCGGTCCGGATTCGAGGTCTCAGCGTCATCCGAGTACACTTCGGCATTTAAAGCTTATTTTGTGTTTGCTCGTCATTTGACATGGGGTATAATACCAACGAATAGGCAACGGCGAGCATCACCTCCAATATTTGGTTACATATCCAACTTCCAACACCAGTCTCCATTTGGAAATTTCAGGTCAGAGGACGGTATAACGTCACTAAAAGTATTCTAACTTGGAGATTAGAAGGGATTAAGCAGCATAATGGTGCTGATGTACTCTATAATGGTAATATACCCATCTGAATAAACCTGCTTGAATTTACCGTGCCGTATTTAGAGGCAAAATATTCGGCGTTTAAAATGACGGCGTTAACAGCTTAAGTTATTTTCAGATTTTGTTTTAAATTAGATGATTTAGTATAGCAAAACATGACTGATATCATCAGAATCGCTCTCGAGCTTTATCAGTTATCATTCCACGATGTGTTTCCTCAGAGTGTGATACCGGTACAAGATGTGAATCAGGTGTTGATGAATCTAACAGTCAAGCAGAATGAACAAATAGCACATATGATTAGAGTCCGTGAATTACACCGGGATTTTCTATCCAAATTGCCGGAGGAAAAAATTGAGTTGTTTAATTCAGAACGGCATGTGAAACTTGACTACACGAGTTATATTTCGAGTTGTAGCATGTGGCATAAGCAGCTGCGTGATGCCATCAGCAAATTTTTTATCGGTTTATACGGTCTATAGAAACCGAATCCAAAAGTATATAGTCAAACAAATCAAGCATATCGCAAGCTAGATCATCGTACAGCTTCCAATAGGTTCACCTTTTCCCTTGCATTTTTGGATATGGCGCTTATCAACCTCCAAAAGGTAGACGATTAGAGTGAGAGTGAACAGCGTAATAAAGATCACATAATTTTAAAAACAATGAGCACAAACAAAAATTTTAAGGATGGTAAGCAGAAAGTCAGTGTTGATAAGCATGATGTGGATACGATGATGAAGGTCATGGCGCTGGAGGATCCGTAAAATCTAATTAAATAAGATGGCTGAAATTGTCAGGACCGCTATCGAGTTATATCAATTATTGTTTGTTGATGTTCATCGACGGGACGCTTCTTACGAGGAATATGACAGGCACGTGCAAACAACAACCGGTTGATTATACGCTCAAGTTAACAGAGTGAGAAATTCAGCTAAAGCATTTCATTCTATATCATTAGTATCAGCTATGGAAATGCGGAATTATCATTTATCAATTATCAGTTACGTGAGGCCATCGAGAAATATTTTGCCCTTTTTAGTTTTGATAACGACATAAAACTGACCCGTTTGTCACACTTCGAGGAAATAGTTCAAATGATCATACACGAACTTGATCCTGATGTCGTGGATGCCTTCGTGTAGACAAGACATTGTAAAAGACGTAAAAATTATCCGAACTTCTATGATATGTATTTTACGTGCTCAAGTGAAAATGAATCTGAAATATTGTTGATTTGTTACCGTTTCCTTAATAACCCCAGACACATTATGATGTCATTGTGTTGGATCTTTGGACTTGTCGTTAACAATTTATGAGGCAGTCATCATTGGCGGCTCAGTCTCGGGAGACCATGCAAGTAGTGTCCTTGGAGTGTCGTCTGTCTCTGGGATGTTGGCATCGTCTGCTATGGCTGTCAAGGCCGATGAGCAAGTGACAGTCCTATTGCAGTTGGTGCAGACGTACTGAGAAGTCTGAGTTGCTAAGGTTGCTGCCGCACTCTTGTTTCTCTCACGCTTTTGTGCTGCCAGCTGGCCTCTCCTCACATCAGCGACTGCTATGCCTTTGCGGACCGTCAGTCTCCAGATGCCTTGATCCTCGGCCTGTACTTCCCAGCTGTCGTGTGAAATGTCGCATTTCTTCATGTCCCTCTTGCACACATCCATGAAACGGAGTAAGGGGCGGCCGACTCTTCTAGTGCCAGTTAACAGGTGTTCATATAGGATGTCCATATAGGATGTCCTATGGCAGCCTCCCATCCTCCATGCGTCGGACGTGTCCCAGCCATCCAAGACGGCGTTTGCTCATCAGGGAGTACATGTTGAGGTTACTTGCACGCTGCAGGATCTCGCTGTGTGGGCGAGGTCTTGCTAGCTGATTTTCAGGATGCGTTTTAGGCATCTTATATGGAAGGAGTTGAGCCGGTGCTCTTGCCTCATGTAGGTGCTTCAGGTCTCACCGTCGATTTTGATGGAGGGGGCAGTGGTGACATCTTGCGCGCTAACGTTTGTCTTTTTCAGGCTGATGGTGAGCCCGAAGGGCTTGCAGGCATCAGCAAAACGGTCTCCCAATCTCTGGAGGGCATCCTCGGTGTGGGTCACAAGAGCCGCGTCGCCAGCAAAAAGCATCTCCCTGATGAGCACCGACCTCACTTTGGTCTTTGAGCGCAGTCGTGCCAGGTTGAACAACATCCCGTCGGACCTGGTGTGCAGATATACGCCATCAGTGGACGAGTTGAAGGCGTAGGACAGGGTAAGGGAGAAGAAGATCCCGAAAAGGGTCGGTGCCAACACGCAGCCCTGCTTCACGCTGCTGTTGATGGGGAAGAAGTCTGAGGAGGATCCATCATACAGGACTGTTCCCTGGATATTGGCATAGAAGTAGATTATCATGCTGCGGAGTTTTGGGGCGCAGCCGATCTTCCTGAGAAGTTCAAATAGGCCTTTGCTGCTGACCAGGTCGAAGGCCTTAGTAAGGTCGATGAACATCATGATGTCCTTGCTCTCTGCTCGTCTCTTGGAAATGTCGGAGGGAAAAAATCATGTCTGTTGTCGACCTGCGTGCTCTGAAGCTGCACTGGCATTCCGGGTACACACGGTCCGCCAGCAGCTGCAGCCTGTTGAGGAGGATGCTGGCGTACACTTTGCCAACGATGCTCAGGAGCGAGATCCCCCTGTAATTGTTACAGTCACTGCGGTCGCCCTTGTTTTTGTAGAGGGTCACAATGGTGGTGTAGCGCATGTCTTGTGGGACTGCTCCTTTCTCCCAGCAGAGGCATAGTAGCTCATACAGCGGCTGAATCAGTGTTGGTTTCCCACGTTTGATGGCTTCAGGCGGGATGCTATCGCTACCTGGTGCTTTGTCATTTGGGAGGGAGTCGATGGTTTTGCCGAGCTTCTCTAAGGTGGGCAGTTTGTCGAGCTCCTCTATATTGGGCAGTTCCGGTATGCTGCTAAGGGCCGCATCGGTGACCGACGTTTCTCTGGAGTACAGCTCTGAATAGTGCTCCACTCATGTGGCCATCTGTTGCTCACGATCTGTGATCTTCTCTCCCGTCAGAGACTTCAGGGGGGCGACCCCTTTCACTGTAGGACTGAGGGCCTTCTTGATGCCACTGTACATGCATTGGATGTTTCCAGACTAGGCACGTCGCTGAATTCCTTCAAACAGTTGCTGCCAGTACTCGATCGCGCACTATCTAGCGATGTATTGGGTGGTGTTTCTGGTACTTCTGAGGTCAGCAAGCGTCTGTTCGTTGGGGCATTTTTTGCAAGCTATGAAGGCTTTTCATTTGTCCTCGATTACTGGTTTCATCCTTGAAAGGTGTGGGTTGAACCAGTCCTGTCATGGTAGGTGCACAGCTCAGGCAGTCTCTGGCTGTTTTCGTTAGTCTTTCCAGTGCCTTGATGTCCGAGGCAGGTAGGCTATGACTCGTGGTCCGCACCTACTCTGGAATTAAAGTCGCCGAGGAGGAATAGTGGCTCGTCTTTAGGGCATCCTTTGATCTGTTCGTCCGGCTGCCCATATAACTGATCCTTTGTGTCTTCTGAAGACCTGAGGGTTGGGACGTAGACACCGAGGATGTTGACAGGACCTGGAGCAGTGGCAAGGCGGATGGGCAAGAGGCGCGCAGTGCCCCCTGAAGGAGGCTCAACCGAGGCCAGGAGGGTGTTTTTGATGGCGATGCCAACTCCGTGCTGGTGGGGCGTCTCAGGTTCTCGGCCCTTCCAGAAGAAGGTGTAGTTTACTTCTCTGAGAGAGCCGCTGAAGGAAAGCCTGGTTTCCTGGAGGGCAGCTATGCTGACATTTAATCGGGTGAGCTCCCTGTCGATGATGGCCGTCTTCCTGATGTCGTCCACCTCCCTGAGGTCGTCAGAGATGCATGTGCACATGGTGAGTACGTTCCAGCTTGCGAATCGAAGAGCTGAAGTCTTCTTTGTTGGTTTCTTGTTTTTTTTGTCTGGTGCGGAGTTTTCGTCTGCTTGTCATGCTGAGCAACACACTGAGCTCCAGGCACCCACTGGAGCAGGCAGACGTTGGCGGGCCGACACCTTACTGACCTGGGGTTGCCTGGCTTGAGGCGGGCGGTAGTCGGCCATTGGGACACGATGATACCTCCCATCGTCGAAGCTAACCCGTGGCGCCCCTTCCATATGCCAATCGGATGTGACTTATAACCCGTAGACTGCCAGCTTCTGTGTTGTTTCCTCACTTAGGAGCGAGGCTGGAGTGGCCTCTCCAGGGCGCAAGCCTCGGTTTGGAGTATGCAGATCCTGGGCTGCGCAGACGTCAGGATTCTCCTCTCGTCCTTGCTGGCGGGGTCCAAGGGAATGCTGAGCATGACATTTGGCACCAGTTCGGCTGCATCAACTGCCGGAAGGAAGTCGCAGTTGACATCCAGCCGCCTTAGGGGCTCCACCGGATTTTCTGTCTGGGTTTACTCCCGCAGCCTTTCCTTCTCCCGAAGATATCCACAAGGCAGTGGAGCCATCATCCAATGGTTGGGGCATGGATGGTGGATGCTCGGGGCGTCCGTGGACCCAGGGTCGTCACACCCCAAGACTACCCAGCACACCTTGGCACTTCTTGGGTTTGGAATCAGAGTTTCCTTCTCCTAAACGAACTGCCTGACAAGGCTAACGAGCTCCAACTGCCCAGGTTTGGAGTCAGAGTTTCTCTTCTCTTAGACTTGTTGCCTACCAAGGTTAACGAGCCCAGTCTGCCCACCCAGTTATACCGCCGGGCACTCGGTCGCGTCACACAGCAGGCTCTGTGAAAACAGGGGGCCCCGCATGAAGGTGCTGCTGTGGACACAATAGTGTAGGAGAGGCCATATGCAAGTACCTCCTGTCCAGCAGAGCCAGACATTGGTTTCGCGGCGATCACTACACCTGGAAAGGAGAGGCTGTGAGAGACGCTTCACTTTCCTTTAGCGAGCGGGACGTCAGGTGAGGCAATATCAATGAAATATTCATAACAGTGGATCAAAACTATCAGGTTAATGTACGTTGTTACTGCCTTAACATGTGATCAAGTATTTATATTCATCGTAATGAGCTTGTGTTTATATCAGTGACAAGAATCTATAAAGAGTAGCTAATAAAATGCATGTACAAATAGCAAAATCTGGAAAATAATAACTCCTTACCAACAAGACAAACACCACAGAAAGTTAAACATCCTACTCCACACTCTATGAATTGCATTTGTTAAGGAGAAACATTCTCTTTCCCCATCACCCTCAGTAAATTGCATTTGTGTTAAATAGAAAAAATTTGATTCCTCTATCACCTTCAGTGAACTGTATTTGTGTCAAAGAGAAACACTCTAGTTTCCCATCACCCTATGTGAACCGTGTTTGTGTTTAAGAGAAACATTCTCATTTCCCAACTACCTTCAATGAAACTGTATTTGTGATAAACACTCCTTCAACTACCACCCTCAGTGAACCGTATTTGTGTTAAAGAGAAACACTCTCATTCTCCTACCACCTTCAGTGAACCCTATTTGTGCTAAAGGCAAACCCTCTCATTCTCTCTCCACCCTTAGTGAACCGTATTTGTGTTAAAGAGAAACAGTCTCATTCTCCCACCACCTTCAATGAACTCTATTTGTGCTAAGGCAAACACTCTCATTCTCTCACCGCTCTCAGTGAACCATATTTGTGTTAACGAGAAACGCTCTCATTCTCCACCACCCTCAGTGAACGGCATTTGTGCTAAAGGCAAACCCTCTCATTCCCTAACCACCCTTATTAAACCCTTGTAGGATTGAAGATAAACACTCTCATTCTCCCACCACCTTCAATCAGCCCCATTTGTGCTAAAGGCAAACACTCTCATTCTCTCACCACCCTCAGTGAACAGCATTTCTGTTAAAGAGAAACACTTTCATTGTCCCACAACCCTCAGTGAACCGTATTCGTTTTAGAGACAAACACTCTCATTCCACGATCACAATCAGTGAACTGTATTTGTGTTTCCAGAGTAGATAAATAAACTGTTGTACACACTAACATGTTCCTTCAATAACTTTTTAGTCATCTTGTTGTTGTTGATGATGATGTTGATGATGATGACGATGATTATTATTAATATTATTATTATTATTATTAGTAGTAGTAGTAGTAGTAGCAGTAGTAGTAGTAGTAATTGTAGTAGCGGTAGAATTATAAGCATTAACGTAGAAACAAAAGGAGATTCGAGGCTCTATATTATCTTGGACAATAGTTGCATACTCTCTGTTCTCTAGTAATATAGTGTCCTTTTCTCAACAGTCATTGAAATGTTTCTGATAAAACAACTGCATTGTAATAATTTAACATTCTATTTAACCTTTATGGAGGAATCTATGTTGATTTATTCTTGCTGAAATTTAAGCTAATTTACAGAAAGCTTGATTTCCTGTACGTCGCGGAAGAAATAAAATTCGAACGGTTGTACGACACTCACGTTTCTTGAATGACCCTTGGGTGATCTTTCCCTTGAAGAAACAAAACTTGTTATTACTCATTTTGCAGTTGTAGAATGTGGCACGGATGGCTATATGAGCAAGAGGGTGAAGCTTTATGAAACAGTACAGGCCTTGTTTGCTGTTACAACAGTACAGGCAGTGCTTGCAGCAGAATCTGTAAAAGGGATAGGTTGGGGTTCAGACTACCAAATATTACTGTTACCAAATATTACCGTTATTTTGGACTTCAAGTAGTTTTGAGGTTGAACTTGAGGTTGTACAAGGAAGAAACAAAAGCAGTAAAGTTGATTTTTCCTTTACAGAGATACATCTGTGTGCAGTTGTAACGAATACAAGGAAGGGTATATTACCATTTACACTTTGTTAATGACATAAAGCATAAAATCTTCAGAGAATTCTAGGTATGAAAATGTACACGCAGTCGGCTGCTTCAGTGTTTCCTCGTGAAAGGCAATTATCTCCTATTTCCTTGACACGGTGTGCTGAAAGTGCTGTTACAACCAACCAGCCAATCAACTTCGCACCATGATAGGGGGCGTGGAGCATCTGTGTCTAGGCTGAGCTGGAAATCCATATAGGAATCAGGCATTTACACCTTAGTGGAGAAAATATTGTGTCTAGGATGTTTTTGTATATTCTCAGTTATGAGACTATCTAGGCAGAGTAATGGTTATTTTTGTCAAACGTGACGTTCCGTCTTAAAATCAAGACTCATTTTGAATCTCAACTCCCAAACGTCCTACAGTATATAAAGTGCTTAGAGTGGAGTTCTTGCTCATCTCATGCTGTGTTAAAGCAGCGGTGTATATGTTATAGTTTTGCGGGACAAAATTTCAAACTTCGTTGATTAAATAAACAATCATTTTCCCATTTCCATCTCCTATACAGTTTCGGAGAAACATTCTTTTCTAACACAGTTTATGAATATATTTGTGTTTTAAATGTTTTTCTTTCTAATAGATGGATGGATGGATGGATGGACCCATGTGACTATTAATTTATATGTTAGTCTGCATTTCAGACTGCATGTCGATTTGTGTAGGAAGTTTGATTCTACCTTATTAGAGAACATTTATCAATCACTTATACTGATGGCTATTCAGTGACTTCCTAAAAATAATTACAGTTATGATACAACTGTAAAATTGTTGAACATGACAACAACACCACCACCCAAAATATCATAACAATATTGTCAAATTTCTACTAAATTTTGTTTTGTAGAGATTTTTATTAATTGGCAATGGGAATAAACCTCTTCATGTTTGTAAATATCATATGTAACCTGATTCACACATTAGTCTGACAATGAAATATATATGTAGGCCTTCTAAATCTACCAGCAGAATTTTCTCTTCACATGGTAAAACAAAGTTGAAGGCAACATGACATTTTTGACAATATTTATCAAATGTTTATATCTCAGTTCTTGATTTATTAGATATTTACTGCATTTGTTTTGGAAACTATGAAAGAACGTTCTATAGGGTACAAATGGAAACGATGCGGTGACTGATTTGTTGAATATCATAGATAAAATAATATGGTACTTGTCATTAAAACCTCACCCGTGCTGCTTGCCTCTTTGAATAGCCCCTTCTTGTTTTCTTTGGCGGTGACACTTGACAAGTTACTTCCTCTGATGGTGACAACATTTCAAGCCTACACAGTTGATGCTTTGGTGTTGAGGGTTCTGATACATTTGCAGTTACCTTGGCTTCATTGTCAGTTTCCTTCACACAGTGGATAGAAGGGACAGCATCGTCATCGAGTTTGACTTTCTTTGGTGCCCTACCCATATGCTCAACCTCAAATCTATATATAAATGGGAAGCATTCTGGTGTGAAATGAAAGGAGCAGAGGGCAGAAAACTCAGTCGGACCATCCCAGTTTGCTCTTTTGATTTTTACAAAATCTGTCCACCTACGTCGAAGTGCTTGGTCTTTCGGGAAGGAATGCATGGAAAACCCATCAGCATTTGTATTCCACAATTTGCTGCAACACACCTAACCCCTCTGCCCTTGCTTGTACCGCCACGATCTCCTCTTGGCATGATTGTGATGATAAAACTTTTAAAACAAACTAATATGGAACTGAACACGTGCTTTGTTTATGTTTTGATAGAAACGGAAATTAAGGTGTGTTCAAAATATGACGTCAGGCCATCTACACACTCCGGAAATTACCGAGCGATAAAATCGGTCAGATGTGCATTAATTTCGAAAACACACCTGAGCGTATTTCTCAGTTATTAGGGCGAATTTTTCCATCGGTTTTTTTTTATACCGCTTCCAGATCTTATATTCTATTCAAATAATATTGAATTTTATTAACTTTATCTGCACTGGTGTGGCACTTTAAACGTGTGTGCGTTTTCCAGTTTTGTGTGTTTACATTTTATGTAAATTGTTTCTCTATTGTCTTATCTTCTACCATGGTTCAGGCAAAGAGAAAGACGGATCCTTCTATGAAACGATCAGTAACTTACCTAGCAAACTTTTAAGCAAAATCATCACGAACAATGAATGTTTCGAACTTTTGTTTCATAAAATGATTGTGATATACAGTAATGTCTTTAAGCTACTCGCATTCATTGGTATAATCTTGTTTGAATAAATATGAAATGACTTGTATAATATGTGTATTATTTTGTCTTTCTGTAAGAAGAACATTTAAAACACATCAGTTTTAATTATTTTCTTTCCTCGAAAACATCCAATTCCTACTTTAAAATTCTATTCAGTTTTCGTTTACTGGCTATGTTGACGTAGTTATTGTATTGCAAACATATGATTAGACCCTAATAAACACATTGTGTCAATTTCTCTGTTCTATGAATTGTAAATAATAAGCTTATTTGAGCATTGTGGTAATAATACAGTCTGAAATATCCTTTACGTCATAGACAGTTAATATAAAAAATGGTATAGATGCACACGAATCAAACAGTCTTGGAAATTTTATCGATTTCCTTTGTTTCAGTAGTTATAGAAAGACTGACATGTGAAAATGACGCTCTCCGACGATATTTGCCTACGTTTAATACCCACTTTCTTTTCCGCAAAGAATTTCCACTCGTAAGGGAGGTATTTATCTTGCACATGGCCATCGATAGAATACGTGGCATTTTGTTGATAATGGTCTTGAAGAAATTATAGACCTTTCTTTCTTTTATACGGCATATTAACCACAGACTTTTCTTTCTTCACGTCCATCAGCTGCATTAGGACACTACTTCTGATCAAGTGTTACTCTTCAATTTTCTGATCAAGCTTTCAGCTTCGCAAACAATGGCGACAACCTTTTTAAAGCCTGTGGCAATTTGAAAATGTATTGTTTGACAGCTTCGGAGAAGATCATCGGGATTATAGACAAAGTAGCTTCTCTGAATTTAACAATCCTTTCCTGAGAAAAAAAAAATTGATTAATGAGTATAAAAGAACAACTCATCACAAGTTATTTACTTTGAAACTGTTGCTGGCACGTGTGTACAAGGTGGTCAATTGGGCACAAAAAAAACTGATCAGAATTAATAGTTTAGGCCTTTATCCGGTTCATAGATTCCTAAGTAAGTCACAATGAAGATTTATTTGTATTGGAGAATAATATAAACCTGTTAATGGAGAACACAGTTGGTACCTGCATTTCTTATAAGAAATGGACAGCTGTGCAGAGCAGAAGTAGCAAAGGGAACACATTAGCAACAGCTGTACTTCCGCAAACATTAATTTATCTGAGACTTTTTTGTCCGCATTTAGTTAAAAACATTACACCAGATTTACGCACAAATAGTTGTTTCTTAACTTTTATTGAGATATTTGAATTAATCGTGAACTGCGGCTTCCTAACATTCCTAGTTGTCAAACATGTGAGGGTGTTCTAAATCTAAGGCTTAACGGAACGTGAAGTGTTGCTGATATGTTCTGTGGATTTGATAACTCGGTTTACAAATGTGAGTCAAGTTCTCAAAAAGCATAAATACAGAATAGAAGGTCTTCATGAATTAGGAAGAAGGCTTTAAATAATGAATGTATTACACTATATGAAACAACTATCTTAACATTTCTTCCATTGTAATGCCATCGCTTCGACTCCCACATCCACCCCACCCGTATACAAAACCATCCCCAACCCCCAACTGCCAACCCCCAATAAAATATTAACATGTTCTGGATATATCTGAAACTGATCAAGAACTTAATAAGAGGAAGGAAACAATTCGACTACATACTCTGCATTTAATCTGCTTTGAACTGGATATTCAAATCAGAGGACATCAACTCTGCTTTGCTACCTGTAAATAGGTCATACTTTTATCTTGGGTGAACCTTGAAGTATATTGAAATCGTCAAGAATCTTTTCAATTTTCAAGGAAAACGATAGAACCTCTGGAATTCCTTGGGATTAATTGACCAAGGCAGATTGAAACCTTAATCAGATGATGCTGTTACAAGTCGATGGCTGAGTAGTCTATTAAATAAAACAGTATGTGGTTCTTTACTTTTTCTGCAAAACTGATTGCCGCCGACGTATTCCTACTTAGTGCAAGTGCAATTAGACAGAAGTAAAGACATCATTACGCTGCAAGAAAGGACGATCGACAACAATTAGACTGTAAAAACAATGACTTAATACTTTTTGTTTATCTTCAGAAAATAATCACATCATCTATGATGGATTGACCTTTATGCAAATATCAACAGTGATAAGGTAGGAACTGAAGATTTCCATCCACTTGCTACACAGTCATTTTGCTAGTAAAATGAATCAATTGAGTACTGGCATATTCATGGCTAATTTAGGTCAATTGAAATATTGTGTCAGATCGTTGCAACTTGTGAAAACAGGATCATCTTTTCATCGCACAAGTTATAAAAACGTGTTATTTAACGAAGGATAAATTCAAAAGGTTAATTCAGAATAACAATATATCATCTACTTACTTTATCGAATTAATCTAGCATTCTTTAAATCAGATTTAGTTCTATAATTGAATCATTCAGTATTGTTGTAGCAAAACATTCGTAACTGCATGGTATGAAATAGGTGCATCCTTGTCTTCGTTATATGCTTTTCGTAAATTTTGGCTTCCATTCTTCGTCTAATTCATAGAAGATAATATATAGTTTCTATGCTATTTCATTTCTTAGGACTTTCGTTTCCTTCAAAATTTTGATCTGTTTTCAGAGTTCAAGGCATCAATAATAACATAAAGTTTGTTTTCACCTTCTAAGATTAAGACAGTAGAAAAGAGTTCGTGGCTTCATTGCAAACTCTTTCAGCGCTAAAGTGGTACATATTATATTTTTTCTGTAATTTTTTCGTCTCTGAACAAATATGTAACATAAGATTAACAACGAGTTTTATTCTCTTTGCAATTATTTTTTGAATACGTTCAAATAAATCATTACAAGGAAACAAAGATTTACTTTGCAGTGCACGTTCTGCGCCAATGTAAATTAGTATTTAAATAAAACATGCAGCTACAGGCTGTATGGTAACACTGCTGCTGCAAAGCAAAGGTAGGCTGCACGCGGATATATATATATATATATAACTCGCAATCCAATTTTGATGTTTCGTATTTTCTGTTTACGTTCTGTTTTTCAGCCTAGTCCCCTGTTAATCAGTATTTGTAGCCAATGTGATATCAGAACTGTGAGACTGTGATAGAGTGCCCTACGTTGATTGGAAAGATGAATCTTCTCGAATTGATACGTTATCTATTAATGTTATATATCGACCAGAGATGAAACAGCTTTAGAGATCAAAGTACTAAAATGATTTATTTTCTAGTTATATGCTTTGGAAAGATAATGGTTAATATTAACTAGAAACCGAATAACAGAACTACTTTTTACCGAGCAATAAAGTTAACAAGTAAATACATAAGAGACTTAAAGACGCCATTTCATTTTATGGTTAACAAATGGAACTCTCAGAATGGTAAAATTAACACAAATAAAACATTTTATTATATAGAAACCGTCCAACAGTTCACCAAGTAGTTAGCGTAAACCTTAATGCAATTATGTAATAAGAAAAAAAGAAAAAAGAACTATGCACAATTTATTTAAAAAATTAATATCAGTTTCTTGGAGTATCATACATTTATAGTTATAATTTTAATGTATATATTTTATATTTCTCAGTAGAAATCCAGCGGGTTTTTTTCATAGGGATTAGTGTTAAATTTTTCCGATATGCCTAGATCGGGAGTTTCCTTATAGCTCGAGTCCTTACTTTTGACCTTGTTCCATTCTATTCTGGGATGGGTAACTTTTCGTGTTCGCTATGGCGTTCGTGCATGAGAGCTGCACGATATTTGCCGTTACTCGCGCAATGGGTTCAGTTCATATATATATATATATATATATATATATATATATATATATATATATATATATATATATATATATATATATATATATATATGACCGGTAGGTTCAGCTGTGTTGGGACTGTAAGGATATGGCTGTATTGCTTTCCTATATTTTACCTCGAGCTTTTTACCATTACTTCATTAAATTGCATAACGATATACAATTAAGTTTTGTTACACTGGCATCATTTTCATGAATGGCAAAGATGTACAGAAGACTTTTATTAAACAAAACAAAATGTTCTAGCAATGAATGGAATCTACAACCCATCAATTTAACGCCTTAGAGACATATAGTTCAGGCAAAACAGCTTTGTACAGGGCAATATTAGCAGGTGTCTTTATTTTGCTGTTTCCCAGCCCCGATTCCCCCGTTACTCAGTTTTATTTTATTACTTCGTATAGCTTTGATGTGGTTTTCCTTTCTCAGCATAGTTAGATTCTAAGTATGCTTGGCGTTTATGTTATTGATAATTCTGAGGTATAAAAGTAAAACCAATCTCATAAAACCACACTATACTCTATTGGCAGATCCCAGATATTGAACAAAATGTTGCCAAGATTAAACATTGCAATACTAGTGAATAATTTAAATAAATAAATCCTCTAAAATCAAAACTGAACATATAAATCATACTGATTCCAAATTTGATTTTAAGAAAGGAATGATTATTTTATTTCCAATATAATCAAGGGTAATATAAAACCTGAGAGAGAATTTGAGAACCAGGAAGAGGGTCAAAAGTTCATTTCCAAAACATTTTAAGTTATAAATAATCTTATAAAGGTCCCCAAAACTCTGTTATCATCATTGAAATTTCCATCAAACTGTAAACAAAATTCTTTTCTAGAACATTCTCAAGCCAGAATCAAGGCTGTATTTGGAACTTAAAGCAAGTAAATACGTTTACCCTGCATGATATTAGACATGTAGGACCAAATCGTACACCTTGCAGAAGGGATAATTTTCGCAAATGAAACATGTCATTTACAACTATTCTGACGTAGTGAAGTTCCACCCAAGCGGCAAGGGAAAGGCACATTTTCCTTTGCGAATACATGTCCCATGCCAGTTTGAATTTCTTTTCGACAGAACAACTTGGGTCTCAATTTCGTTTAAGGTTTGAGAATTAGTAAATTTTCTGTATTAATCACAGCTGGGACTTGCAAGCCATGTTGCAAGCCATGTTGTATCACAATACTTATCCTACTAATTATTTTTCATTTTATATATATATATATATATATATATAATGAGTTCTTACGCATGTAGAAGAGGGGTGCAAGTTATTGTCAGAAAGAAAGTGAATGAAAATAGGTCTCTTTATTACTAACGTGTTTGATGAGATTGTAAAATTAAATGTGCATGTACCATCCTACTCTTTACGACATTGATCGAGTCAAAAGCAATACAGAGAGTGAAAGACAGAATTCGTTAGGTCAGTCGTACAAAATTACAAAGTCAAAGTATATGGGTACATACTTAAAACAAAGACAAACTTTGTGTTTGATGCTGGCCACTTTCGTGACTTTGTATTGATATAAATGTAATGTATTGAACCAAACATATGCTATGTATTTACAGCATAACATAACTATCTGGAAAAAGTCTAAAGAGTAAACATGTTAAGAAATTGAACAATGAGACATACGGTATAATACATAAATTTTTTGAGGCTGCAACCGCCATAAACAGAAATACAGCAAATGAAGATTGTTGCATTTCTGGCAGCCACAAAAGGTGGGTGGGGCAAAGAACCAAAATGTCCAGCATCAAAGAAAAGAAAAATCAATGTTGTGCAATATGAAACTATATATATATATATATATATATATATATATATATATATATATATATATATATATATATATATATATATATATATATATATATATATATATATATATATATATATATACTATACTATATATATGTATCTAATGGACCTGGGGAGGAGAGTGTTTTACAAATATTCTTACACTGTACTCAAGGGCATAATGTTCTCGTCAAATGTGTTTGAACCAGTTGTGGTTCTCACGAAGGAACAGTTCCGAACTCTATCAGTAGTACATTCCGAACCCTATCAGTGGTACATTGTTCAATATCAGATGATCTATTGCAGAAACCAGACTTTCGACAATATTTCCACTTTCAAAATAGATGAATGGTTTTGGCCTAATGTTACGAGTCAATGCTCTTGAAATAAGTAACAGAAAAGAGTGAAGACAAAAAGCTTTGTAAAACTTAACAAATAATTTATTTCCCTGGAGCAAAAAGTAAAAAATAAGGAAAGAGAACTTACGGTATTGCGAATTAAATCCAAATATAATCTAGGAATTAAAAACACAAGTCCTAGTAATAAATGTCCTGAATAAAATTCAGTTCAAGTCCCGAAGAGATTTAAAATTGAAGGCGATGACGTGTCTGTTACGGCCTACGTCGAATTGATGTGTCAACAGTCTCTTGTTGAATCACAGAAATATTATTCCAGGATTAAATTCAGTAGAAATTACAATGAATGTCTTTATCTCAGAATTCTGTCAGAGCACTTTTGTATTTCCAGAGAAAATATTCACTTGAATTCAATAATTTGAAGACAATAAATTTCAGCCCAAACTGGTCACAACATAATACAACTTTATAATGGAGCAAATTTTTCTGTCGATCTCGGTAGAACACATTTAGTTGGACACGTGTACGATTTAATTAGATTTATGGAGTTCTGCGCACGTTAAAGTGCCATAACACACGGATTGGTACAGTCTCTGTCACGAGTTTAGCGATTTTTGATTAAGGCTACGTTTGTTTAAACTGACCAGGAAGGGGTCAAATTCTGATCGGTATGGAAAACTGTCATGTCTGAAAGTTACCAGGAATCAGTTGGATAATCAAGGTTTGCCAGACGAACTACATTGTTTCAGCATTGTTCGGGCGGGAAGTGTATTTCATTCAGATTGGTCACGCTGTGAATGGGGCGTGGTTTCACATGAAAACTCTTCGGTTTAAATGTGCAAATAGCAAATTTTAAAATCAGTCTACGCTTTTTCCTACAAGAGGGAAGCTGAAAAGGGGACTCCGAGTTGAATTTAGAAGAAATTCACTCGTAGAAATCGTCCAGGGGAAGCAATTGTCTGGAAAAATTGACAGACACGTTCTGGAAGTGAGAGCTTTGGAAAAACAAGGGGCCGGGATAGCTTGAAGTTCTACGTTCTACACTCTACGTATTACGTCTTACGAACCCAAAGTGGACACAAAGTTGAAAGGGGCGAAAGGGACGAGGCACCTGTAAATTTGGAAAAGAAAGCCAAAAGCGAAGGAGACCCAGACTTACCGGCACAAGGAAGTCAAAAGTGGAGAAGACCCAGACTTACCAGCACAAGGAAGTCAAAAGGGATAGTTGCTGTGGAATTCGGACTGAATCAAGACCATCAGGTTATGAAACTGTACAAGGCAATGTTTTCGATATATTTCACTTGATCTAAATGATATTTTAAATTCTATAACTTATCAGATCGGCAATTGGTATCATTATTTCTTTGTATTTGGAAATTCGTGCAAGAAATTAAGTCAAAAAGAAAGAAGTGTATCTTTCAATCGTAATGTATTATTATTACTTTTGTTTATGAACTTTATTTTTAGAAATTTTGATTAAATTTTGTCTTTATTTGTAACGGGGGCTCGTGTTATTCTCTTCTATATACCTGCTCAGCTCTTTATCTATTCCACCCGTAATTTTCTCAATTTCTATTGATATTTACTTGTCCCGGGCAAATTACACCGTCGGTGATCACCTCTAGATAACGATAACCAAAACCATAACACCCACCCCAACAAAGCTGGGAGGGGGTGTATGACATACTGCCATACGTATTTCTGTGTTAGTCTCATCTAAACCTCGCTATTTTATGGAACTGATAAATGTTTTCTCTGATTTCTTAAATACATTTTTACGCTGACCAGTTTTCTTGGCATAAAGGTATATTCTGGGATTCATTTATTACATTCTCATTTTTTGAATTGGCGAAGTAAGGGTCATTTATCGTTTCTGAGATTTGAAGACAAATCTTAGTTTATCATGGAGAATACACTAAATTTAAACTCATCACACATTTTTGTGACAATACGGCCATAATAAAATAAAGTGTTATGCTTCCCGTAAAAGTTTTTAATAACAAATGACGTCTGAGAGTCTGGTATAAAGGTCTTTATCATATAACTCCATTCGTAGGAAATATTTGACGTTGATCATATTTTCAGACAACTTAAGGCGGTTTGACAAGAAGAAATGCACATATAGAAGAAAAAAAGAAAAGTGATAGTTCCAATGTAGTATTCGCCTCGAAAGATTTCAAGAATTCTGCGGGAGAATAAAAGAAAATCTTACTTGCTCCTGCTTTTTACATATGGCAATCTGCTTCAATTTTTGTCATTATAGCACATACGTGGATCAATTGCATAGTCCATCCTGTGCAATCAACTATGTGCTCAATGATGGACACAGCATTTGATGTGGGGAGTATGTTACAAGGCTCTGAGGAGTTTAGGTATATTAAATTTGCATATTCTGTTCTTTTAAAATTCATTTTATTTTATAGGATAATTATGTACAAAATCACTATGTTCCTGACTAAAGATACTCATATTATTTTTATTTTATATAAACATAATACATAGTTAATAATACCATAGGAGAGTGTGTTAAATATTAAAATCATTATCTTAGTCTGAGTCAAGGGTATTACCATGTTTTTTATTCTAATTTTAGTGACAGATTCTTCTAGAATGGAAATTTCCATTAAGTAATATTTGTTTTATTTCTTTCAAGCAGAAAATGCTCATTGTGACATAGGTCAGGTAGAAGGTTTTTTGACTGGGTTTACTGGAAAAATTATTTATTCCTGCGGTAACATCTGAAGCAGAAATCAATGTTATTGTTATGTTCAGTATTTGGTTGGCTGGAATACTTTATTTAAATTATTATTCTCTAGAATTGCAAAGTGCTTTATAATATTCTTGAACAGAGACATAATATTGGAATTATAAGGAATTCAGACAAGGATGTTGGATTATATTATTGAGATTCATCAAAAGACTGTTGGTACAGCATCATACTTCAGGCGATTGGTACATTAGACCATTTGAGACTACAGACACATCAACACCGTCAGCATTGGGATCTTATTTGGAATATCATTGGAATTTAATTAGAACTATATTCATTAGGACTGGTGACAGCATTTTGGACAATTTGTGATTTAATTCGCAATTCTGCAAATAGTTTTTAAATTTTTACTCTGTATTCTTGGGAAATACATTATTTGTTGAAGTATACAAATTTGTATGTTTTCGCTCCTTTATATTACTTAGTTTAAGACCATAGAGTCGTAATATTGTTACGAGTCTATGCTCTTAAAATAAATAAAAGAAAACAGTGAAAGGCAACAAGTTTTGTAACTTAGTTTAAGACTACAGAGTCGTAATATTGTTACGAGTCTATGCTCTTAAAATGAATAAAAGAAAACAGTGAAAGACAACAAGCTTTGTAAAATATAACAAAATAATTTATTTCCCTAGAAATGAGTAAAATGAACTTACGGTATTGCGAATTAAATCCCAAAATAATCAAAGAATTACAGACACAAGTACTAATAATATAAAGTCCTGAATAAAATTCAGTAGAAGTCCAGGATAAATCCAAAACTTGAATTCGATGATGTGTCTGTACTAGCCTTTAGATGTGTTGATGTGTCAACAGTCGTTTGCTGAATCGCAGCAATATAATTCCAGGTCTGAATTCATTATAAATTCCAGTGAATGTCTGTATCCAAGAATGTTAACAGAGCACTTTTGTATTTCCAGAGGAAATAATCACTTGAATTCAATAATTTCAAGAAATAAAATTTTCCAGCCCAAAAATGAAATACTGGATCCAAGATATAATACAACTTGAAAGTGCTAGACCTTAAAGCACAGCGGAAACAAAATCCTCTCAATTACAAGATTATATAGTTCTCTACTTGACCTCAGATCAAAATTAGCATTTTTTAATTAATAAAAATTACCTAATGGAAAATAACATTCTAGAATGATCCTAATGTTTACAATATAAAACCATACGCTGGGTTATGCAGAATTCACTTAGGAAATTCCAAAACCTTGACCTAGACCCAAATAAACATATTTACTTCTATTAATAATAATACTGATATTAATCCCATACACATAGAGAATAATTTAGCTATGCATTAGTTATTTACACAGAATAAAATAAAACAAATCCATTTGGGTCAAACAGAAATGAACTCAGTTTTGGACAAGGTCAAGTCGAACATACAATGTTATATTACAATAGTATGTAATGATATAAAAATATATATAAAAAAGCAGTTAACAAACAATTAAATTAACTTTACATAACAATGTATTCAACTAATATAATCCACTCCAATATGCGTGCAGCTACCAGGTTGGACCTACACGGGGAAGAAATCTCTTAAAGGATCGCATTATAGCAACAAGTCTTAATCCTTGTGGTTGTAACGAAGTCATAATTGAAATGAGAGGGAACGCCAGTGTGGGAGAACATTATCGTGTCTCAGAATACATTGCACGAGTTGACACAATATAAATGTAGGAATGCATAAACAGTTGTAAATACTTGACCGTTAGTTCATAAAATACTCAAATTTACAACGCTGAGGAAAATGGCTACAGGGACACAGAGATATAAGTCAAAGATACAACATCTTTTATTAGGCTCTGCATACAGGGACTTACATGGACTTGGTTTGCAAGGACCATATCCATCTAAATATGATCTGTCATGGAAAATATCGTACAATATAGCCAAGAAATAACGCTTTTAGAAATAATATTTAGAGGCATAGAAAAATGTGCATAGAACACGAATATACTCTCAATGGTTTGTTTCCAGTGATGTAAAACTTGTCCAATACAATCAGTAAAAGGTATCAATAACAATCAGAAGTCTTCTGCAGTTCAGTGAATTGTTTGAATGCACATAATTGATAATGCTGTTGCAATTCATCAGACTTGCACTTTAGCCATTCCACTTAACACTTCAACTGAAAGACAGACTACGGTATCTCAACATGACGTCTGTTAGGTGATTTGGTATAATTGTGAACAATAAGGGAAATACTGATGGACATAAGTTTTCATGCAAACAGTCAACTGAAGCAACTACAAACTTCTTTGAGTAATGAAGCTTTTTTTTAAATTTAGGACGATAATTAATTAAAACTAATATTAATTCCTCTTGGCGAGTATTGATATATGCACATGAAATTCCCCACCCGATAGAAAGACAGGTGTATGTACGATGCGTCGCCAAATTCAGGTCATTATATTCAGACTCTGAAAAAAATATTGAGTGATACAAATGTCCCAAGTATCGTAAATTGACTATGTAGTGCCATGTAACAGTTATAGGCATGTTAAAAGAAGCATTAGCATATCAACTGAGTAGATTAGATCTTTACAACAATCAAATATGATGCTCTGAATATTGGTGAAAGTGCGTGAATTTTGTATGTGTGTGTTTGTGTGTGTTCTAAGTAACAATAATGCAATCTGAGAGTAATATCTGCAGTAGATCTAACTAAACAATAGCTCTGCAAGTTAGGGGTATAAGCTAACCACTAATTGCCCACGTAAGGTCCCTCAAATTATTAGGATAATAAACAGATTTGATTTGCAAATCCTCTAAATTCGCTGTTTTTCGATTTGTACCAGTTTTCATGGATTACGTGGTTGCTGCAAGCCTGAAATTAAAACCTCAAAGAACAGTACATATACTACGGAAAACTAGGACTGCCGCATATTGAAGACAATCTGTTGACATCACTCACCATTCCTTGGAGCCATGTTAACAGTCAGTAGAGATTAAATCAGTCTGCTGGTGAAGTCCTTAGCGTGAGGACAAAAACTTCGGGTTAGCTTTCTCTATATTGTTTGTGTATGTGATTGCAAAGTTAAAAACAATGCCAGATATAGACAAACTAGACTATGCTTTATCCTTCTGCCTGTCTGTCAATGTGTGCATATATACGGAAAGAGCGCGAACCTTAGAGAATTTTTGAAAAAGGTCAACATGCTTCATCTGGTGTGTGTGTGTGTGTGTGTGTGTTTGTGTGTGTGTGTGTAAAACACCGAGAGAGTGTTAATGATTTTCTAACAAAACACAACACCATTATTTCTTCTTCAAAGTCAATATTTTAAATAAACCACACTCACTCACACTTTAATAAGTGACAGTGAGGATTAGAGCTTGTCCCTTCCTTTTCATGCACAAATGCCAAATATTAAACAGGAACATATTCAAGACGTTGTACTGACAACATTTCCATTGATCAGTTAGTAAGTTTACGAGAAGCATTCACTCTCAGATTAGACCAGTTAGGTCTTTTTGGTTCTATTTCGATTCGAATGTGAGTTACTCTGCTCTCTAGATAAAATGCAATATATACTCATACGTTTCGCACAAGGAATCTTTCTTTATGTAGCTCGTTGGTTTTATTTGGAGGGAGTTTGTCGACCGGAAAAATGTGATGCTGCTAGCCCTGTATTGGCGACCGCAATGTTTTGGTCTTCCACTGGCAACCATAATGTTTAAGTCTTCCATTGGCACAACTTAACCTAATCTCTTCTGGATGCTCGTCGGTCCATGCACCTAAACGGTTCCCTTCGATGTGTGGATGATAGAACCCAGGTAGGTAGATGTAAGTCAACAATCGGTGTTGTAGTACAGAACCCGTTCTCCTAAAGGTTCAGCAGTAGAGTACACTTTTACACGCTGTCATGTGTGACACAATGAGAGCATTTTACAAAATCGTGGGATTGTGAAAACCGGAAACGTCTTCGCAATTCGCCATAATCAAATTTTCACGTTTGAATTCCACGTGTTTGATTAATTTTCTTATATCTTCGTTCACTCCATCTTTGAAAATATCGGACGTAGATACAAGTAAGGCACGTCGATTTATTTTGATTTGTTCTTCATGAGATTCGTCAAAGTCGTACACCAAGCGTGTTGCACTGGTCTTCATCCAAATAAACTCACGCGATGATTCAAAGATTCTATATACTCCATGTCGTGCTCTTCGACCATGAATTAGGTTTGAACGTCGATCGAAGTTGTGTTCCCACATTTATATCACTTGGTATCTGTGACTTTCTAAATTCTGACCTAGGTGATAGATTTGAATGTACAACTCTTCCATTCTGGGTTCAGATAATTGGATTTTCAGGTCTTGTTGAGGTCATTAAGTTGGGCATCCATGAAGTAAACATCCTTGAAATTCGTATACGGACTGTGAGGTTGCTGAATCCCAAACATCTATATAATAAGATACCATTTTTGTTCACTATAACCTTTTCTAGGATGTTGTATCTGCTTGTTTTGAGTATCTCGCAAGCAATGTAGCTTTGATAGTGTCTCCTCGGGCATAAATATTTTTCGATTCACATGCGTTAGCCACGGTAGAATCTTCCTTCAAGGGATCGAAAGATTCATGATCCATAAATATTTGTCAAACTTTTGCCGCAACATTGTTGCAAACTGTTTATATTATTTTGGCAATATTTCAACATTTCTTCTTCAAGGTCAGATGAGTCTGAAGAGTGAAACTGGTATCAGGTGTACAATGGTTTTTTTTTTCGTCCTGTGTGCATTCCGTCATGTTCGTCGTGTGAATTTTCGATACATGTGGGACCATGACGTATTAATTGGCTTCAGTATTAAACGTGTGTAGCAAAAAGCCTTTGACCAGTCCTGCCATTCTAAATGATTGAGATATTCTAGCTAAATACATTGCTACATAACTAAAGAAACTTTACATTGTACGTGTCCACTGATAGGAAATATCTTCCTAGCTCTAGTGTTTCGAAGAAATCGTTTATTGTAACCAGAGACATTGTGAGCCCCTACTGTAACATATTGATGACATTAACGATAGGCGTCATTTTCACTCCAAGTAACGTTGGTGGTGTCTAAAATCCATTCTGCAAATCAGTAGAAGTATGAGAACCAAGAGTTATCTGTTTTCGTCCTAAAGGAATCACGCTCAGTTTGGACAATAATTAAATAAAGGTTCATGAATGCTTTTTTAGCAAACACGATTAGCTACGCAGAAGTTACGACGTGAGAACCAATGCCAGTTTATAAAGTGTTACTGTTTCCAAAAACTGGTACAAAAGCAAATATTTACAGTACAAATAATTGTTTGCTTGAATCACAAATTTCGCTTGTTTGTATTATCTACACCTTCAAATAAATCTTTAGCTTGTTTCCAGTTTTGTTTGTTTATGCAGTGGAAAATAAGGGAAAAAGAGGCCCTCTCCTTGGAAAATTTTCGGAGTGCTAGCGGTATTGAATCTAGAGCAAAACTCTTGGTTGGAATAAAGATTGTTCATTGGCTAGATTAAATTCTATGACCTTATTTTTGTTATTTACAATTCCCCTCTCGACCGAGTTAGACATGTTTTCTTGTTGTGAGATAACTTAATTGCATGTATGTTTACAAACGATGAATTGGATGAAGGAAACATTGATTTTATGTAAAGCAGGACTGTGGTCCATAATGTCATTTTCATGTTACGCACCTCTCGTCCATCATGATAAATTAATAATAACTCTCTCTCTCTCTCTCTCTCTCTCTCTCTCTCTCTCTCTCTCTCTCTCTCTCTCTCTCTCTCTCTGCCAGCACGAATTCTCTTCCATGTAGATTGTTCCTATATTTATCAAGCATATCATTTAATTGTGTATTTCAATTAGAGTGTAGACACACTTGTACTTTCTCACCTAAATACACCAACAGACAGACTCTTCTATGAAAATTACAGTCCGCGTAGGATTTAGAGTGTAGACAAACTCACACCTTCTCACCTAAATACAACAAACAGACTCCTCTGTGAAATTTTCGCTCCTCGTAAGATAAATATTTCTTTTTTTAATGCGTATTGATATTTTTCAACATACGCCCTAGCACATGTTTGACCCCCGGTTCCGGTATGGGAAACATTTGTTTCACTCAAGTCTTATCTTTCGTCATGCCTTACATATGTCTAATTTCGTCATCATATTTCGCAAAATTAATTTTAGAAAATCTTAGGAATACATTTCAACATGTTTTGGTTTTACATATTTATTTTCAAAATAGAAATAGCAGGCTGTGTGGAATTTCTTCGCTATTAAAGACAAATGTCTAAAAGGATAACAACTGAGTCAATCACCTATTCAAATGAGTCACATAGCAGTATTTGCTTGGTTAAATACCAGGAATGATGTCATGTCGAAATTATCAATGCTGCCATTATATGACAATGTATGTCAATGTGTGCAAACATACTGTAGGCCAAGATTTGTAACAGTGGGGAAAAAATTAAAAACTAGATTTGGCACAAGCCAAATGTAATGCAAGGAAATTATTGTAGCATTGACATCTTTGACACTCTTCATATTGCAAGCCTAACTCGCAGCTAGAATAATTACAACATATTTTAGAGTACAGACAATCTCACTTTTCCGGCACAAATGGAACAAATAAACAGACGTAAATGGAATGTTAGTTTCGTTTACAATAGGAGAGTACGGGAAGGTAGGAAGATTACAGCTGGGAATATATATTTTATTAATAATGGGTTGTAGGGGATGGAAATTATTTTTTGTATATTTCTTATTTTAACTAATGCCATGTGTAATCAGCGAATGACTAAATGGTAATCAGGTCTTTAAATAGCAAGTGTAGTTCAACAATTATATTTCTAGTTATAGGGCAATAAGACAGCATTTAATTCAGAGGGCAAACAAACTCCTGGTCAACAAAGTCGAAACAAATTATATTTCCCAACAAAATAGAAGCAACATTTGTATAAGCAGACAGACTCTACACATAAAACGTATTTCATAATACAATATTCCATTTAGAAAGCACAGAAACTACATTGCACGCCAAAATGGCGCCAAGATGTTACAAACAGTTCGAGGCGGGCTAGACTGAGAGTGAATGTTTTTTGTTAACTTAATGTCTGTAACATACGTACCAGATTTTAGTGAGTGCATTCAACACATTCCAGTCCTCAGACACTCGACTGCCGTTCACATGTTTAGAAACTATTACCAAATAGAAAAGTGGTTTTGTTGGAACTACGTTTATCTAATTTCTTTGCAATCTATAGCACAACATCACCATACTAAACACTCATTGGAAATATACGTTTAATTTACAACGTTATGAACCTTATAAATACGGCATTGTCTTTAAAAATATTCTTTAACTGTTTACCTCTCTTTGCGTATCACACACGTAAACAGATTATGAAAAATACCGACACAGTTTATTATAGTGGGTTTTAAAAAATAAACACGAAACCAAATTGATTTAAGAAAATTACAATTTTGCCAAACATTCTGCGTAAATAGTTTTGAAATGTTATTTTTTGTTATACCCCAGAAATTGTTGACACTCTAACATGAGATTTCAGTTTGACTCAAGTCCCTTTTTTTACTGCTCACATCAATGGATAGTGGCGTCCTCATATATAACAGGTAGCAATGATGTGGTGGTATTGTACACTTACCTGACATTCTAAAGAGTGAACCTCGATCAGAGTACATACCCTACCAGTGTCCACTGGCAGCAGAACATGCCTTGTGTAGCAATTTTCACCCTGTGAAGCAGAAGTTTTCGATTGGAACTTAGTGAATAAGCTTTCTGATGATGTGCCACTAGATGAATTTTGGATTGTTTAAGAATCCGGTTTGTATAACAAATTTTAACCTATGTTTCAAAGAATTTATGATTTACCTTTAACCTTTTTATACCTTTTAGATAGTTTTAAAATATTTACCTTAATGTAAAAGGTTTTGTGGAAGGGTTGATCTTCTTAAAGTGTCTATGTTTTTCGTTTTACCTCTCTAGAACTTTTAGTTACTTCTAGGTTTTATTGTTGTGGCGTGTAGTCAACTATATGGCTACAGACAAAATAAAACTAAATCAGCTAGCAATGAAGGAAAGCATCTACTGGAATAGTGAAATGGATATAATACGTGAATAAAATCATTTCTAGATAAAGAGATTAAATATTGGGGATTTAGGAATTACAACATTAAAGAAAAATACAGATTTTACAATGAAATACCCATTGTGCAAATGAATCTACTGGATGGATATAGTTATGTTCACAAGATGACAAATGAGGCATGGCAAGATTAAATCAAAGAAGCGGATCTTATATGAGATTGCTATACCTGTTATGTAAGTTTCAACACGATTCTTATAGCTCCGCATGATGTTACAAGCTTCGTCAAAACGTGATAACTATATAAAAGAACAGAACGCGAGTACAAATTATGCAAGAAAGCGAGACAAGAGCGGAAAGAGCTTGTGATGGCAGCAACTCCTGATTAATGCCAGACTAATGCACGAATATTTTAGAGACGGATATAAGTTAGTCATTGATCATTTCATAACTTGTTCATCCGTTGACTTCTCCCTGAACAAAGGAGTAAGTGCTTTACTGCGTGAGAAAGGCGCGGAGACATATAATCCACTGAACAAACAATAAACCGAAACACAAGCATTAGAGATTGGCTTTGGAGGATACTAAGAAGTCTCTTCAAAATTTAAATCATACATAGCACAGTTTCAACAATTGCATCAAAAATTAAAACAAGGAAAGAAACAGAATGATAACCAATACGAATAAGGTATTGATGATGAACAATACGAATAAGGTATTGATGATTCGAAAGATTTCGTGACAAAATTGGAAGATAAACTGACAGCTATAACCAATGTTCTTATAATAGGAGTAAACTTGCAGAATAAAATATTTCCCCTTGTGGTGGACTAGAAGACGATGTGATATATTTAGTGCATTCAAATACTGACGGATATTTGCAACTCATAATCTTGCAGCTACGCCATTTAGTTTACTCCAAAGTTACGGATTAATGCATGCCATGATGTAACGTTTCACTAAATGCAAAACTATGCATCCTATGGGTAATGTTGATTCTGACAACACACTTTCTTGTTCAAGCGAATAAATCAGGCGTGTATTCAATTTTTGTATCCATTTACGAAAGGCAAAATGTTTGTTACCGTTATTTACCCTCTCGTAAGATTGCATATCAACAAGATCTGGATGACTTTGATCATCAGAATAATTAAGGTAACACCCTTTAAAATCGAACCATCTTTGTGCTTGCAGGTGAGTGTGTGAATTGATTGTTGGGTGAACCATTCCTCCCACATATACAGTTTTCATTTGGTTTTATTTAATATGCTTCCACGGAATTTGCAGGCCATAATTCTGTCTTAATGTACCTTTGTCAAATAATTTTCCTTATCTTCCCATTTTAAAGCTGATTTAAATGTTTTGTAGCGTGGCTAGGCCAGATGTCTTTCAAGAAATAATCATTTCACACCCTGATTTGTAATTATTGCACATTCGAATAATATTATAGTATGGTCTGAGGTTCCCAGCTTGGAAAATAAAGTGCAAAATGTGAATGTATGCCTGTCTTTAAAGGATCTAAATAGCATTATACCGCGTTTTAGAAAGTCAGAAAAATTGTAGGTTGTATTTGGTAATTACAACATCGAATTTGATCGTCATTATACGATACCAGCTGGAAAAACACTTTTATCAAGCTTTCTTGCACTTTAATCTTCAAACTTGACATTTGACACATAAAGGCAAGCCATTCAGCTTCTTTTGTTATGAGCTTAGAAGACATAATTGCATTTCTTATATGTCCAAACCAAGCAAAGAGATTAATTTTTCTACAGGGATATTTAGATTTATTTCTGAAATTTCAATTTAGAAATGACAGCTAACACAGGCTTCAATGAAAGGCTTATTTTTAACACTGGTTCAGTCTCAAGATTTCAAAAATTGGCAGAAATTTCTAAATGTTATAGTTCACTAATGTTGAAATGCTTCATGCCTTTGTTTAAAATTTCCCAGAAGATTTACTGGTTCTACCAGATACATATTTCACGTAAAAAGTTTAACGACTGTTGATTCCTATGCGTTAGACAGATTCGTTATGCAGTCTGCAGTCATCCAACTGTTTAGCTTAGTGTTATTGACACTTTAGCAACCATCTGCGCAGACTTGTCGAGCTGTGCAAATTAGCATATTCATACTGGCATTTTCATCTTAAGATTTGTAAGCGTACAATGTATCGTCATGTGGACCATATTTAAGGATTAAATAGAATGATCTACCTGTAGATACCTTTCATATGATTATAGGCTACTCACGCATAATCACGACAAACTTTGAACAATATTTTCTATTATTTGCAGAAATGGCACAATTCATTGATAATCAAACGTTTGCAGTAAAAATATGAATCAACAGCTGCAGTATGTAGTTTGACATTTCCAAAGACGCAAACGCAAAATGAGAACTGAACTTGTTAAAACATCAACCTGGAAAATAGAAGGAAAAAAAGATTTAAAAAAAAAAAAAAAAAAAAAAAATTATAGAAGAGGAAATGGCAAGAAAGAAACTTAAAGAAACATTGAAGACAGAAAATGCCAATAAAAGAAAAGATAGAAGAAAAAGAAAATTGTCTCTTGATGGGCAGATTTTAGATTCACTGCAGTGATGACACCTATGCACAACATACATACATGCAGTCTTATATCTCATATCGTTGTACATCTTGAATAGTATCACGTATTATTAGTGAAGAGCCGGCTATATTGTGTTTAAGTACGCCATTTTGCAATATTACTTCATTCATAATGTACAGTGGCAACAGTACGATGACACTAAACGACGGTGTTTGACATCATCAGTATTGCAATGCTGTTTTCTAATATGATTGACAATCTTTATATATTTCTCTGTCTTATTATCAACTGTTTGGAGTACCAAGGAAATAATTTTTTTAGAATATTTGTAGCTTGGTATTCTTTGTTTAAAGCGCTGATTTGTCTTTAACTCAGACCAACAAAATCAGATACAACGATACATTTGCCTTCAGCTCAGATCACCCAAATCAGATACAGCGATGCATTTGCCTTCAACTCAGATCAACCAAGTCAGATACAAACACATATTTGCCTTCAACTCAGGTCAGTAAAATCATATGCAATGATACATTTACTTTTCTAATTTTTGTAATAAAAATCCTGTGTTGCTTCATTTGCTTCTCTATGTGTTATATGTATGCTTGAATATGTTCTCTAGTCTGTTTCTCCAGTGTCCCGTGATTGGTCAAATTCATACAAACTTTACATTTCCTGCCAATGAGATAGCAAATGAACTTGATTGTTATTCCACTTACGCCTTTAAGCACTGTCACACACTCTTTCGATATAGCAATAGTTCATACAATAAGCTCTATCGCGCTAGCGTACTTCTTAACATGAATTACACCATGGACATTTACTACTTCCTTTTCTTAATCTCCGATGTTCTTTATTTCAAAACTGTTGCATTGTCTTTTTTAATGAATTTAAATAATTACAATATCCGTAAGCTTTGCAAAGAGTAGTATGGAAGGAACCCAGGTATATAATATAACTTATGCATGAATTTTCGAATGAACCGCTGCTAACAGAACAAAGTGCTACGCAGAGTGTGTGTGTGAGCAATACAGTCCTGGCAATTTGTTAATTTGGCTGCTGTCTGTTAAAGCCGTCAGTCATAAGGAATGAAATAAATGAAACTTGAAGAGAACAGAAAATAGTCTTTTCTATTTACCTCACAAAGACTTCGTTCTAAAATAATTATTCTATTATGAGTAATTCCACTTTATTCTAAGTTAAGCACCGCACAAAGACTAATTGCATTTCATTCAAAACACATATGCGCAATTAAATGTTCAAATTAGTTTGAATGCATATGAATATTTATGAGAAATATTCATCATTAATTGATCATCTATCTGTCCGTCCATCTGACCAAAACTAAATTTCCACTTCTTTAGTATGTTTTGTTACTTTTTAAAGAAATATTTCGGCATCTGTTCTCAAATAAACCGATAGTATGCAAAATAATATCAGGTCTTCCGTAATGTCAGCACTGCACCTGTCGGCTCTGTGTGTGTGTGTGCATGGGGGGGGGGACGTGTGCATATCAATGTAAATGTTCAATATATACTATTCAATACCAATGATGTAGACAATTTAAATAACAAAAGTAACCCCATATTATCCTTTACGTCGCCTGTTTTCCTGGAGGTCATTGGTGGTGGACAGTACTGCAGAAATTACCAATGCAAACTATAGCCCAGTGAAATATTTACCAGTTGCAATTTTGAAATTAATCTCATTCATAGGAATCTCCATCGATAAACAAATGTACAAATTTGAAAGAGACTAAAATGTGGAATACAGTTATTGAAGAATGCACACCTTTAGAAATAAAATTTCCCAGACTTCACACGAAAGAAATATACTATCAACAACGTTAGAAAAGAAAGGCAAAATAATTCAAGTGATATTACATGCTAAAATATACGGTAAATAACCAAACAAATGCATGAATGTTGTTAAAACATACAAGGGCATCAGAGGATCCAACTCTCCACATGTTTCCTGGTATACCGCTACATTTGCCATCAGTTTGGAATCCAAGCTGATCAAATCCCAAGTGCATATAGGTACAAGACGAAAGACTGATTTAATATCAGACCTTTTGCGAGCACAGCTCCTGAACCTAAAGTTGGAACCATTTTCAATACATCTTCCAATCTGGATTACCTTACAGAGCACATGTCATGGTCTATATTGTCGTTGTAGGTCTCGTTCCCACGATAATAAAGGTGATGTAGAACTCGAACATTCCCATCATTTATTTGTATTAAGCCCATAGTGAGCACCTAAGAATAGGAATCCTTCCAGCATCAGTTTCCCTTCGAATTATTTTTTCTTTCTAGCATCCCAGGCGCATCCCTGGCACGTTTTAAAATGTACAATCCTGGACATTTAGAGGTTCATTTTAATACAACAAGAACCTTTAATAAAACTGTTAACTTATTCTTTAGCAACAGAGCTTTTCGGGAAAGGGCTTTGGACAAAGTTTCAGCTTTGATTAGGTGTTTTCCCAAACGTTACGCTTTCTACTACTGAAAAGATAACTTTTTTCTGCAATTAAATACATGGTGTGGTCACCTACACTCTGAGCAGGATTGCTGAATTTTCATTTGGGATAAGATTAACATGATACTCTATTGTAAGCCCAGCAGTGTCTAGTGGTTGTCGTCTCCTCAAACGGATTCAAAGAAGGCAAGCGGCCCAAGGTTATTGTTTTACAATAGTTCTTGTGATTTATTGCACTATATAAGACCCATAATTGCATATTAAACAAGCCCCAACATGGGTTTGGATATTGAATTTCTTTCACACGGTGCTGCTTATTGTAACTCACCAAGTTGTTGATAGCAACCAAATATATTTCATGGTTTTAAGTGACTCTTGCACCCTGTAGTTGTGCCTCTCCAAATACAAACTCATGTACTCAAGGAATGCCAAAGTCCGGGTGTAAATATACGTATTAAAACTAGCGGCTGTTTTATTATTTCCCTATGAAACGACCTCTCATTATGACAATTTCACCCAAAACATGTTTGGATTTATTTACTGCGTGGTTTAGCAGGAGAGCAATACAAATAGACTCCCATGTTTGGTTTTGTTTCTTTTCTAATTCATTGGTGCATGACCTCTACATCCAGAATAAAACGAATCAAGGAGACTAAATGACAGAGGTACAATATACAGGTATAATACTTACTTGGCTATGGGTAAGGTATGTGGATTTCCATGTACAGAAGGGGAATTGTCTATCCGTACTAGAAAATATCACTGGTCCCACCCCCTCTCAAGATACAGATCCTAGCATAATCTGATTCTGTTCTCCCCCGTTAATTCATGTAATGGGACTCATCCAATCTATCTCTCTCTCTTTGTCATTCGAATCGGCTTTCGTGCGACAGGCAGGCTGGGGGATATGTTTTGACCAGACTTTAATTTCTTTTTCAGTTGTATCCTCGCTGTTACCCCAGGTGTTTTTTTTTTTTCATACTGTTACCTGGCATTCTCTAAATAGTTTTTTTTATTTTACTAAGATGTCTCCGATTTAGTGATACGACTCAAGCGCAAATGTCGAGGAAACATGCTTCTTGAAATATTACTGGATTCAAAATTGAAATAAATCTTTTACAAGTATGCCATTTTATAATAGATTTTAATAGATGTTGATTGAAAGAACCACTATTAATTTACTGGTATTTGATCGTGGTCATCTGAAAGTTCGAACATATACTCCAGCAACTATCATGAGGTAGACGGTAACCAGCAAATTATATCATCTCATTTACGCCATAGAACACTAGAATAAACCCCTTCATTTAATGCTGTACATACTAGCACATATTTTAATTTTTACACACTGTTAAATCCAATTATTCCTAAGATGATGATTTTTGTTAGCCATCATATATTCACAGACATAGCATAAGCAATGTATGGCATAGTATGAATGTGTCATTTGAATGGACCACACCTATTTAGTCAAATAGAACGGAAGGCTTGATTTGACCGCTGATTGAACAGAATAGCATTATATATTTTATATGCAGAACTGCATCGGTCACACTGATTGCAAAATTATATTTATTTCTTTAGGCAAATATAAGATGAAATCATGTCAAATTATTAAACATGACGGCATTTACCCTTGATATATATAATAGGACTGACGAAATAGATTGTGATAGATTTTAATGGAATGATTTAACAAAATTAAACAGTTGTGCAATGCGTATAAATATATTAAAGCCGTCAATAACCACTAAAAGATCATTCAAATCCAACTGCCACTTAAATTTTTCCCAGGCTGACAACATCATTTTAAATAAATTCATATTGCGAGCAAAGTGACTAGTACAGCTAATGAAGTAACCCAGTATTGCATCCTCTCAAACTGTTTATTCTCTTTCTGTGTTCTTTAAAGAAATTCTCATTTTTCTCTCGTCTGTTGTTCCAAAACTCGAACCCCATATTAACATAATCTACAAGGCAGACATATGAAACTCGATCTCCATTTTAAAAATGTTCTTTACGGCAGACACATAATAGGTGAATCTCCATTTTAAAGTTGATCTCTATGGAAGACAAATGAAAGGTGAATCTCCATTTTAAAATTGATCTCTATGGCAGAAACATAAAATGTAGATCTCCATTTAAAAAATTATCTCTGTGGCAGATATTACAAAATTATGGCTCATACTAAATATACTCGGGTTTTAAATCCTATGCAAATGAATGGGAACAAAGTCGTCAAAGTGTGTTTTTGTAGCACGTTCATACAAAGTAAATTAGGAAAAGAAGAGTCTTAATAGAATCAACGATGTTATCACGATGTCTGTTTTTTTATTTTTAACTAAAATTCATAAATGTTCAAGCTTTATATTAACTTACGAGGTTTGCAAATTTATTGCGCTTCATGAAGAGGTAGAAACACGCAATGCACCAATCTATTTGTCTGAAAAAAACACATCTGCAAATCAAATGAAAATACAACTGTTTCTTACTTTGCTACTACAGATGTTGAAATGGTAAACAGTTTCGGAATAAAAACAAACTATCCAAAATTCTACACCACTATAGTTTCCACACCAGCATTAGAACAGTATCCCCGCCCGATTAGACAGTTGAAATGAAATTAAGCCTAGCAATGCAATTAAATCTTGCAAATAATTGACATGTGATACATGTTCCTTTCAATGGACACTTTTATGGAATCTAAAGAAAAATGTAAAGAGGCAAAACTTGTGTGGCAAATTTCCTCACAAATATCTATCACAAATCTGCGTATTGTGCGGAAAACAAAGTTTAATAAATATTAGAAGTATAGTGCTCGACGCAAAATTGACAATGTATATAGACAATTATTTTACAGTTGTATCTTCTTCTTACGTGTTATGTATATCTACATCTTTTGTAACTCCTGGTACATGACTTTGTCTAATATTTCTAAATTTCAATTCCTGACTGTACATTAAAGTAATTTTCTATAGCTCGATTTCGTACGTATATATTGTTTATTATAAAATATTAAAGGACGTAAAATTACATAACATCTATAAACAGTTGCTTACGTATGTGTTGCCAGTTACTAATAACAAAATTATTAGTAAATGTGTTTAAGAGATTGGCCTTTTTTCCCACTAGTCAAGTCGACCAGGTGGTATCTTAGAAGAATTAAGCTAATTCTTATTGGATGGGTTAGGTTATATGAATAGATATTTTGAAATATTAGCTTGAGTAGTACGATCTGACCCGTGGAGTATATTGAGACATATAGTCTTATTAGACTTTTGAAGATGTATATATGGAGAGAACTTGACAATCAGACTCATTCTTATTTTTGAGTCGTTCTTATTTGTTGTGTTCATGTTGTAACATCATGTCTGCAGACGTGCTTTATGTTGTACTTAGATATTATTTAAGAGGAGAAACATTTCTTTGGACTGTTACGTGGAAATAGAAAGTGTTGTTTTTACACAATATTATCTTGGAACTATTGTGAATTGTTCAAAGCAGTTCCGGAAAACGTCATTTTGACAACGTCACTAGTCTTGGGGGAACCAGTGCATTTCCAGTTCTGAAATTTACACGGAAATTTTCATTCTTTTGGACCTAAACAGAATATTTACAGGTTTATTTTGGATTCGCTTCATAATACTGCAAGTTCCCATCACATTTTCACTTATAGCTTTGATAATTAAATTAGTTGTTAAGTTTTACAAAACATGTTGGTATTGCTTCTTTCTGTTACATAGTTTATGCCCACAGAGTCGCACCACACTTAAAATATACACGGCTGCTCTGAGTCGGGTGAAGTAACAGAAATATTTGGAACATAATGAATCATCCTTAAATGTAAGCAGACAGTACTCATGTATGTCTTTCTTGTTAAGGTCGTGCATGGTTCCTAGTGATGGATCTGGTTTGATATACATGCTATTAATATTCGGCAACATTTGAGAGATTAAAAGTATAAACTAAAATGGACAATGAAAAGAAAAGAAAAAAAAAAAAAAAAACTGTAAGAGCAAAAATGAAAGGTAGAAAAAGATGACACTTGAATGTATCTGGATAGAGTCTGTCTTTCGTTTTCTGTTGTATGCGTACAAATATCAGCTTGCTTGAAAGTAAAGAACTTCAAAGTCAATATTGTGTCTGTTATCCATACCGAATTATAATCTTCTACACGTATAGTTGCATTCCTCATTTCCTCCTCCTCCTAATTTTCTCTCACCAATGTTGGCATGCAAATCAACATTTTGTCATTTTTAGACATGCAGATCAGAATGTCTGACCACAATGGAAGCACATATCAGGATTTATCACAGCTGTGGACACGCAGATCAGAATTTCTAATTCTTGCTGACACGCATATCGGTATTCGGAAAAGTGACTCTCCTGACAGTCAAGTGTATTCTTTACCGATTTTATATCCGCGTCTCACAATTGTTAAGTTACTGGCGATCAAAACCGCTAGTGATATTATTTGTATATCATGTATTCATACATTCCCATTAAGGATAAAACTGTCACAATGTTCGTAAGAACATTTCATCAGCATCCAAATTGACAAGGGTGATAAAGAACATTAAATCTGTCTAGAAATGTCAAACACCATCAAACTATTAAAGCTTTGGATCATTAAAGCTAGCTATTATCTACAAAGAAACGGTCCTCTCCAATAAGCGCATTCTGCTAAAAATGATGATTCATAATTATCGTCTTGCTTTAATCACTGATTCATCGCAACACATCATATTCGCCATTTATTCATTCATTCATCGTAACACGTCGTATTCACCATATAACCAATGATTCATCGCAGCACATCATATTCACCATATAATCATTTACTCATCGCAGCACATCATATTCACCATATAATCATTGACTCATCGCATGACGCCATGTTCGCCATTTAACCATTGATTCATCGCAACATGTCATATTCACTATTTAATCATCGATTCATCGCAGGACGTCATATTCACTATTTAATCATTGCAACAGGTAACATCTTATGTGCCCAATAAATTTCATCAACACCATGCAAGGTGTAGGCCACGTGAAAAGACGCCATGGCGATATCATCAATTTCAACGAAACGCTGTTTTTAAGAATAGCAACATTCCAAGAAGGTGTTTGGTTTTACACAAAACATGATAGTTTTGACAGGATTAGTTATGTCAAACGTTTTACATATTGTTTGTATTGTGTTACCACTCTATGGTCTTAAACTAAGTAACAGAAAGAAGTACAACTAAAACCTAACAAATAATTCTCAAAGTTACAATGAAACTTTAAGAGGAACATACAGAATAATCAGACATAGTTCTATCAGAAGTCCTAAAAGTAGTACTCCGAATGAATTCCGGGTCTCGAATGTGCTGATGTACCTAAATCCTTGAATATGCTGAAGTGCAGACAAGTCTTGATTTATCAAAACTGCATTGTCTAATACTTCTTTAAATGACTTTACAATAATCCCAGAGTAATAGCTTAGTCAAACGTCAATGAGAACTTTTGTAATTACAACGAATAATTCAACGTTAAATACATCTGCAGACTCAATTGAAAACCAGAACATAGAAAATATGTATGAATTAAATGAATACTTCATCAACTTTATGCACACCCTAAGGATCTACGTCGCAATATTTTCTTTCTCGAACTATGTTGCAATATTTCAAACGTGAAATATTTAATAAAAACAACTCAACATCGTATCAGAACCAACTGACTGAATGGGAAATTACCCCAAACTTGCAAAAAGGTTCGTTATTATAATTGATTGTAAAACTTGTCAACAGCCTTTAGGAGCTCATTACAATCTGCAGTCATGCACCAAAAGTAAAGACTAATTTTTAATTACAAAGTAGATCATAATATTGCTAATACATTGTCAGAATTAAGAGACATTTGTCTTATGCTGGCTGAGATCCTTTTCATGAGGCTTGACAAGAATATGTTAAAGATTCTGATATAAACTAATTTTTAAAAAAACTGATTGAACCTTAGGTAATACATTTGTCTGGCACCAGTTCGACAAGGCATCCGATTGTAATACATTTGTCTAGCACCAATTCGACAATGCATCCGATTGTAATACATTTGTCTAGCACCAATTCGACAAGGCATCCGATTGCAATACATTTGTCTAGCAATAAATTCGACAAGGCATCCGATTGTAATACATTTGTCTAGCACCAATTCGACAAGGCATCCGATTGCAATACATTTGTCTAGCACCAATTCGACAAGGCATCCGATTGTAATACATTTGTCTAGTACCAATTCGACAAAGCATCCGATTGTAATACATTTGTTTCAGGTTTTTGAGCAAATCATGTTTAAGTAAGATTCCTAATATTAAAGGGTTGTCCTGTTTGCAAGGTTTTCGGTCCAAAAAGGGAATATGATGATGAATGTTTGTTTCTTGGAGTTTCGATGTAGCTAAGGTATCTGAGCATGCTGTAATTTATGCTGCACAAATAGAGGTTTTATCCGGTAAGGGGCCCGAGACGGCGAAACGTGATGCTGCAACGGCAACATCAAACTTGTCTCCCTCTTTCGAACAGTCTGTAGACAATTACATCTGGCCTGGAAAAGACTATCTGATTGTATTTAATTTCATCTGCAAATGAATTGTTATAATGGCAGAGATAAAATATTATTTAGTATTTTTTAATAAAGATAAAGGCCGTACTTTGCAAAGTTTTAATTTGGCCATATTCGCTATATGAATTTTTGATGTATATAGATCAAGATGAATGCCGAAAGGTGGAATGAAATTTTATATCTAATTGTACGTGGTTTGGTAGTTTGGACTATGTGTGTGTGTGTGTGTGTATATATATATATATATA